>CAIGRB010086749.1:55423-98428 GCA_903798255.1 Fraxinus quadrangulata | reverse complement strand
AATATATTTAAAAATAATTTCTTAGTCCTATAAACAACTATTGACTTTCAAAAATCATAACAAACGGGCTCTTATTTATCATTTCATACCGCAATTGAACATAATTCTAAACATTATCAAACCTCAAAGAATTAAAAAATAAAAACCAGAAGAGTGAATTCGTCATGTTGAGACCATGTTATACAACCTTACACACGAATATTCATAAATTTTCATCTTTCCCTATTACCTTTTGAGTTGGCTTTATATATGGTAAAGATTTGGAGATAATATAATCAAATCATGCAACCAATAGGAACTAAAAAAGGGAAAACGTAACGGGATATAAATAATACAAATTGACAGATAAAAAGGGATCCTCAAAAGCACCAAACAGGTCCAGACAGACCAAAATTTGTCACCAACAATTCTAACATAAATCTTTTCCTGCTCAAAGATTCCCATGCTCAACTTTCACAACATTCTAAAACCTAACTGATATTGAAAACACGTGTATAGGGGCATCGAAACCTTAATGAAAGCTAGAAATATCGCCAAATTAATAGTGCGATAGTTGAGTATGAATGGAGCTAGCTTGGTAGAAAGGAAAGCAACCTTTTGAGGGTTAAGCATGACTTTTTCGTAGATTATTCGACATTTTTTTTATTTTTGTGTGTAAAAAGTAGAATTGGTAATTTTTATATATACTAAGCGCCTTTTTAGCCCCATTTTTAAAACTCATTTTTTCCATGTTCATTTTCAATAGGGATGACAAAAATACCCGACAAATTCGATACCCGTAGGACTTTACCCCGAATGGGGAGGGGATTACCTGTTTAATCGGGTATTTGGGTCGGGGGTGGGCGAGTAACTTTGTCGCGGGGTAGGGACCGGTAACGGGTGCCCCAACCCGTTTATTTTTTTTAGAATTCAATACTTTAAATGGAAAATTTCATGAAATTTCATTAGTTCTAATAGAAAATGGCAACTAAAATTATCTAAAAAATAACAAATAATAAAAGCCTTAGTTTACCAAATATATTTAAATAATTTAACTTTTAAAAATAAATAAAGATTAAAAAATATATTATTTTCTCAGTCGAATGAATGTAGGCAATAATATGAATTATCAAAAAAAATTTTAAAAAAATTAAACAGGGCAAGGGTCCCGCCCAACCTTAACTGGGTAACAGGGCGGAGAATTGCTTGGCTGGGGAGGTCACCCCGGCCCGTCCCGTCCCGTCTCGTTGTCATCTTTAATTTTCAACCACATATTTTATGAGATTCATTACTTTTATGAATTTTTGAATTACATATTTTATCAACTTTTATCAGAATCTACCAAAAAAAATTGATTTTTAGCAAAATTAAATGGCAGCTAAAGTTTTTGGTCTTAGTCTTTAGCTAGAAGTCTAGAACCATATTATAGTTCATAAATGACCGCCTATATTAATGAAAAAAAAAAAAAGTCAGGTTTGGTTCATGAAAAGAATAATTAATGGTAATTAAGAATGAAAAATTGAAGAAATAATAGACCCTTTAAAACTGGAATTATCACTAATTTTATTTTGTCAAAATCCCTCATTTTAATTATCTAGTTTAATAAAGAAAATAATGATGAATTTAATTTTCTTGATAAAAATAAACCAGTGGCAATACTTGCAGTTGATACCTAAAACAAAATAAGCCAAATTTGGAGACTAATAATTCATTAATTTATATTACTATTCAACAAGAAAGAATTAGGGAATACAAAAGAATATAGAGTTGCTTACTCATGTATATGAATAAAGATTTTCGTGATCCGATAACAGGTGAAACTGCCACATGATCTGGCCTCTACCCGAGTCGATGCCGATCAAAGGCAAGTTAAGATCAGGCTGGCAGCTTCATCTGATAGTGGTGCACGATATACATATGCATGGTGGCTGTGGCGGCGGCAGTGGTGGTGGTGGAGGAGGAGAAGGAGAAGGAGAGACTGATAGAGACAGGTAAGGGTTTGAAGGGAAGAATCCTTGATGAAAACTTGAAACGAGATGGATGGTTATTTATAGAAGGACAAAAATATCAAATTTTCTTCGAATGCATTTATGCTAATATGAATCTTGTTTTCATTTGCACTGAAATGTTAGGAAGTTAATTATAATTTATAAGCATTGAAATTGATTATAATTTATAAGTAGGAGAGTGGTCCATAGTGTGACAAGTTGAATAATATCACGCCGACGCCACTATCATGCGGACAAAGCTAATGCGACTTTGGAAGAAACCTCATCTCTCTCTCTCTCTCTCTCACACACACACACACTTGATGAAATTTTATAAATAAAAAAATTGGTGAAAATTTAAGTAAACGTCAACAACACATATCATGAAACCCACAACAAATTTTCTCCATACATTTTATTAATTTTTGACAAGCTTTATTAAAAATTCGAATTTGAACAAAACGAAACACGAGCTTAATATAAAAGATAGACGGAGAGATATTATAAAAGAAGACAAATGTATAGATAACGTTGTTTGGTCACTCAATTTATTGTTACATGTATATACTAAAAATAGAAATGATAATTTCATTTTTGTCTTATTGATTTGTTGGACTATTCTTTCTATTGTAAGTTATTATAATTACCAATTCACATTTTGGGAATTTTATTGATTGCTATGTCTCTTTAATTCTCAACTGGAACTGAATACCAAATCATCATGGCCCGCAGATGATTATCATAGTTCTCTATCAAGCGATGACATATTCTGCCTATATATTTTCACTCAACTAGTAAAATCACATAATTCATCGAGGTTTACATAATTTCATCGTGTCAAAGCCGCATACCACTTATTCTCCACCACCTCATGAGTTCACAATCATAGAAAATCCACCAGCGCAATGTTAATTATGGCCCACATTTTTTCCGCACATTTTGCAAATTCACGTGACCAAGAACGAGACTTCTGATTCGATCATAAAAGTTTAATCCATAAACTATCCCGTAAAAAGAGTCATTCAATCTCTTATAAAATTCATAATCATTCAATTTATACAAGTAAATCTAAATGTCGTATCTACAATTTTCGACATCAACAAGTGGAACAAGAGCTAAGTATCATGAACATTCTGGTACAAAATAAACCATTAGCATTATCTTCCTTAGTTTCTTGTAGGAGATGAGAGAACTTGCCTAACAATCTCTCTTTCTCAAAACGTGACGATGTTAAAAGACACTATGGATTAGATATTATGTTGGAGAGAAAAATCCGTAAAAGTTTTATTAATCCTACCTAAAAATATGCAAAATAATTCTTATAAAAAGTTGAATTGATACCCTTTCAGGGGCGGACTTATGAAGGGACGAGTGGATGCCGTCGCCCCCACTGGATTTTCAAATGCGGTTCTTTGAAATTCAAATTTTCAGATTCTTTTAGGTTTTTTCCCCAAAATAATTTTTACATAATTCTGTCTCGTCCCCACTGAACCATCCCGAATGGGTTGGTTAGGTCCAAATCAGTAGATGCATGAAGAGTCACCAGCATGTCATTGTATCACAAAGTGGAAAAAGCTAAATATTCTAAACAAAAGTTCCCAACACATTGGCCTGACAAAGCCTAAGCACAAACTATAATGGTTTTTTCATAAAAATAATAATTTAACTAAACAAATGATTAGATGAAGATAGTTTAAGTATTTTTTATTCGTTGCAAGTTTTAAGTGATTGTTTAATACCTTCGAGAAGATACACTTGTCTTGATAATAATAGTTTTAATTAAGTGCAAGGATGATGAATTTGGACCATGTCCCGACCATTAATAGATTCAGTTCAACCACTTTTTACTTTGAAAGTAAAAATTTGAAAATTGTGGTTAAATCACTTATGTTGTCCACTTCTTTTGTGCAACTTAATACAATCCCATTGGTCAAATAATTCATCCATTCATTAACTTAGTTCATTACCTAATTTTGATGGCTTTTTAGTGCCACTATTTATGAGAGGTTGAAAATATCAGTACTGGTTAATTTTTCGAGCACCGATTGAGTGATTTAAAAATCACTTGAAATCATTTTAGTGTAATTTATGTCGTTTATTTCAACCCTCCAAAATGGTGATTTTTGACCCTTTTTCATTATCTTGTATTTTGTTCAAAATTGATGAATGTATCTTAATAAATATTTAGCAAAAAGGGTTTACGTTTATGTACTCATGGAAATTAGCTTCACATTTATATTCGTTTTTTCTTCATCTTATAATTCAGTAGAAAATGATTGATGAGCAAGAGCTTATTCAATGCAACAATAAACGTATTGACTTATGAGAAGTGATATACACATTTACTTCATATTATTTACACGTAGCTTAACTTTTATTCTTTTAAAAAAATTTCAGAATTACTGAATAATAAATTCTCAAATATGAGTTTGACTGTTTTCAAAATCACGAAAAAGATCGAACCCCTCACAAACGTTCAAAATCGACACTTCAAAATAACCACATAATTGGTATTCCAAAACTCCAGAGCAGACCGCTGCCTATATGAACGTTACAACTTTGGGTAGAATATTTATAACAGATTTGTGGCCCAATTATTCATTATGCTAATTGTTTGTCTTGCACGTTATATGAATACTATTGGCGACCATTTAACCAGATCCATTCTTTACGCTCACTGCTGGAGAAGCAATCAAGGAGGGGGTCAACATAATATTATATTTAAAACTTATAAGTAAATTTGTTAACTTGGCCAAACACGCACAGCATCAGATCCTTTTGTTATTTTTCATTTTTTTTGAGCATTTTGTCCCCACATAAAAACAACTAAGTCCCCATTGCTTATTTCAGAAAAAGAAAAATTTCAGAACAAGAACAAGTTAACCAAAAACGAGAGAAGAAAGTTGAAAACTACATAGTAAGTTCTCCCGCCAAAATATAGACCCTGTTTGGTTCATCTTGAAAATTGAGTTAAAATCAAGTCAAAATCAACAATTAATTTTAAACACTTTTGCCATAATGAAAAGTGAATATCGACTACTTTCAAGAATAGATCCCCAACAATACTGTGTAATAGTTTAGCAAATATTTAAATTATAATCACTTTTGCCATTTTTATTCACACATTTCGCGGGATTCATAACTATTATAACGTATTCACTACTTATTTCTATATGCTTATAATTTAAACTGATTATAATCACGACAATATTTGAACATCATTCGAACAATTCTCATATACTAGATTGTGTACATCAAGCATGACACGTGCTCACCACCCCCCTCACAATAGGGGGGTGTGGGCCACTCCCCTCATGTGAGGGGAGTGTCAAACTTGTTGTACACAAAAGTGTGTATAACAAGAATTATTCTACTAGATATATATCGAGGTACTCTTGGATTGATTTCTAATTATCCCTACACAAATAGTCAAAACACAGCAGCACTTCATACTGTGTCTGTTACTATCATACTGTTAAATTTACGAAAATGTCGGCTTTAGCACTCAATACTTTTCCTCCGCAAAGATCACATGGCTCGGACCAACACCGTGTAACACCACTAGGCTAAGACAGATTATTTTATTTTGGTGTGGGCCACTCCCTTCATGTGAGGGGAGTGTCAAACTTGTTGTACACAAAAGTGTGTACAACAAGAATTATTCTACTAGATATATATCGATGTATCCTTGGATTGATTTCTAATTATTCCTAGACAAATAGTCAAAACACAGCAGTACTTCATACTGTGTCTCTTACTATCATACCGTTAAATTTACGAAAATGTCGGCTCCAGCACTCAATACTTTTCCTCCGCAAAGATCACATGGCTCGGACCAACACCGTGTAACACCACTAGGCTAAGACACAATGCAATAAAATAGTTTCACTGTCGAAATTCTCGGTTAGCAGACTGAGTAAATTTCTCAAAACTGAGACCCAGAACTATGGGAAGGCTTCCACTTAACAATATTAAGGATATGATGCTGCAGAAATAAACAATTCCGAAAGCAGTTGAAGGAAATTCAACAAAGGCAAATGTAGTAATCAATCAGTGGCCAACGCAGAGAATTTACCATTTACCAGTCTATAATTTATAAGATCCTAATTGCAGTTGCATGCATCAAAAACTGACTATAGCGTAACCAGTGAAACAGTAGGCTCACCCAAGCTGTAGTAAATAAAATGCAACAGAGGAAGCTTCAGGATAATCAAAATTGAATCCAGATTCTATTCGCAACCTTGATATTGAACACCAGATTTAAATATATGTGTTTTCCCCTAACAACTCAAGTTGTAAGGCGACATGGTTCAATATGTTATCAAAGCTAGCAAACATATTGGGTCCATAAAAGGATCAAATTTTAGGTAGCCAGATTTGCAAAATTCGGTACCCGAATCAGGAATTGACTGGCAGAGTTCTCAAAACATTTTTACAATATAGAATGAGTTATTTCATAGTTATTGCAGGTGAAATGCAAGATGCTTCAAAACTCCTTTACATTGAAGTTTTGCCTAAAATCTGAAAGTATGGGTGTAAATTTTACTAGATTCAAAGGCGTGAACTTGACACTTGAACTGTTGATTTCACTAAAAAATCTTAGTTTCCTAACTACCAAAAAATCAGAAAGATCTTATGTAATACTAATAGCTGTGCTTTTAGTGGCAAGTTTATAGACAATGTCTGATCACTGAAAGTCAAAAGTTCAAACAATGACCAGAAAACGGCGCAAGTATGAAAGAACTCCTAAGATATGTGGGACAAATTCTTGTTACTGCTTGCATCAGACTGTAAGAAAAGATCGTTAAGTTGTAAGAAAAACTCGTCAAGTATGCTCTGAAGCCCAACGAGATTTAGTTAGTCAATGAAAATGAATCTAGGTAATAAGTAGAAATACTATAAGACACTTATCTAAAGACTAAAAGGCTAATGTAACTGTTGCTTTTTATAAATTTCTTGTAGGACTAAAGTAAAAGGTCACATGAGGATTGGGTCGTGACAACAGGTTGGTGAACAAGAGCACAAGTATTAGATATAATTTCATACCACCACCATTGACAAAACCAGTTATAGTAATTTGATGAAAAGCATTGTTGTTCGTTCAATGGTACAACTGATGAAAAGCAATGTGCATGCTTTATTGCATAAACTTGCATCCATCTTTCTACTCAAGATTATACTGAATGGGGAATATCAACAAACTCACTTCCAAGATAATAGAACAATAGGAAAAATATAAGCAAGTATCGCATGAATCCATAGAATAGAACCTTTCCACTTCAAAAAATGTGTTCTATTAGTATTGAGATGACCAATTTGAAGCACTCCCAACTCTTGGCATACCAGTTTCCTTTCTGGACTGCTCATCAACCGTGAAAATAGCACCACGGACCTCCCCTAGACTATCAACCCATGGTGTCGCCTTCAATTCTTTCTTGGGAAATTCAAAGCTTCTTAAACCACCAGAAGACGTAAAAAAGCAACCTAGAACAAATAGGCATATAGGATTTCAATATGAGAAAATTTCACACTTCCAAGGATGAGATACAAACTGCATGCTATGAACAAGAGTAAGACCAAGGGCAGAAGAATGTGAATAAAAAAGCAGAATTAGCAAGGTGCAGCAAAATTGATTTTGAAAAACCTTCAGTACCCATCATGACAATTTTGGGTCTATGATACAGTAAGGGTTAATGGTTACAAATGAACATGCACTAAATCTATAAAATACAACTAGCTGAATCCTAATAGGTCTTGTGAGCCACATTATTTGAGATAGTCAAGACATGCTTGGAGCAATTAAGCAGTATAAGTGAAAATGTCTACAATTCTACATTGCAGGGATGATTAACTGCCAAGTTTAGAATCGCGTTTCTCTTTAATGGATTGTACCTTTTGGAAATGGTGCAAAGGATTTCCCACATGCCTTCTTTACAAGCGCTTCATCATCAGAGAGAACAAGATTATTGTCAGAATCCATTCCCCAAAAGAAAGGTACGCTCCCATCAGCATCCTGCTGAATCATGGAGGTATAAATGCTTCCAGCATATACAAGATAACGCCAAGTTTTGAAGATCCCAAATGACAGTAGCTTTAATAATTATGGTCTCAATCAAAATTTTTCTATTAAAAAAATGATAAATGTAGTGGAGGAACTCACCCCAGCTGTGAATACAGACTTGGAGGTGCTGTCATACAGTATGAATGCAAACTTCCCATTGATGTCTCGTACAACATGGTCAACAGGATAAGGACCTCTGTCTCGTAGGGTTCGGTAAGCCTCTATTACAACACTAACTTCGTTAGCAGTCTTTGTCAACCCATATTGCTGCTTCAGGGGAGCTATGTTCTCAATATGCCCTTGGAACAGGCAGAAAATGTCATCCACGACAGAGAAAAGCCTAGCGTAGCAATCACAACTAAAACTATCAGTGGTATTTCAGACTGACATTTTTAGATGCACGCAAAGTTTGCAACTCTATATCATGGAAAAATGCATTTGAAATTGGTCTTTGATTCTTTCATAAATCTAATTGCAAGGCTATAACATTAAGAAAACAAATTTCAATAATATCTATCAAATCAAGGTACAGTGCAGACAAGAATAGGGGAAGACAAGTAATTCATTGTAATTTTTTTTTTTTTTTTTCACTTTGATTCTTCCATTCTGGGGAAGTACTTGACCAAGACTGCACAGATAATAATGGATTTTAATATGCATATGCACGCAAATACGTTAAGTGAGAGTCTAGAGATAGGGATGTGGAACATTCTTGAGTGGTGATTGTCATAAAAGTAACCCATTGAAATAAAACCCTGAATTTTTCCTTTCCTTAAGCTATGCACAAGCCCATGAGCCACATTAAATAAATCTAAGAAACAAAGAAGGGCTTAAGAAAACTACCAGCTAATCAATGAAATCATCAGAAATAACTTGCAATATCCTGAACTCGAAAACATGGTGGATTTAATAAGAAAAATTTAAATGTACTAAAATGCATGGGTAATAAATTATTCATTTTATACACCCTACACACTTTAACTCAAACCCTCCTCCTCCATTCACCCCCCAAGAAAGAAAAAAGAGAAGGAAAGAAAATATAACAAAGAAGCTATATCTTATCCTCAATAGTGTTAAAGTTGCTTACATGAATTCTTTTTCACAAGTCTACTAATCTACCTTACATCTGCTGAAAGATCCATCGAACTGAATCTTTTGCAATTATATTAGGCCACGATAATTTTGGTCTGTTATTATCTCTTCAAACTTGTTTTATGAGGATCAAGTGTAAACAAAAGCTTGTTCACGTCTATGATGATGTAACCCAACATCTTAGATGGTTCCTCACATCAATATGTTTGGACCATAAATGAGAGGCAGAGTGCTTTCTCAGGTGGATTACACTCTGATTATTTGTAAAACAAAGTTTTCTTGCTTCTGACCCAATTTTAACAATCACTTCATCTACAATACTTGTTTGCAAGCTTTAATAATAGAAATTTATTTGGCCTATGGACAAATGAACATTTCTGAGTAATAGATTTCCACGAAACACTCTACCACCAAGAGTATTCAAGTATCCCAATATAAACTTCTTAGAACCATGTCTGCATTTGTGAAACGATTACATAGGTGCTTCTGAGATAACGTTTGATTTTGCGGCACAAACTAGAAAACCCAAAAGCTTTTACATGTCCACAAACCTTTCTTCCTTTTCACCTACTCTTTTGTTTGGGTGTGAGTCACCACTCACCACAGACTTTTTCCTTGTCATTTTCTCGGTGTGAAGAAGTAGGAAATATGTGCCTCTTTTTTCATGGTAACTGGAAAATATTATGTTTTCTTTCCTATTTTTCATTTTTGGTAAAGTTCCTATTTCATTTCCTTTTTTTTCTTTCTTTTTCCCTCCTCAATTTTGATATCAATGTGAGTGGGTTGGTTTCTCTACATACTACAGGTACTTACATTTAATTTCACAATTCACAGTAACAGAATTGGGTCAATTTATCATAGTTTTTTTTAGTAAAATCATATATAAATCTTGACATAAAGAATAAAAGAAGAAATTAAGAACTAAGAAAGGGTAAAATTACATTCAACGAATTTTGACAAAGGCGAAATCAGGGCAGAACTCAATAGAAGAGAATTTATCATCTTCATATTAAAGATTTACAAATTTCCACTAAAATTGAAAAAGAGAAAAGATGTACAAGATATAAAGATTCAGAGAGAGAAAATTCACTTAGGAAGAAGTGGGTTCTGCTTGCGAGAAGAGTAGGCAATGAAACCAGATGAATCAAAATTCAATGACACGGGATCCGGTTGAACAGAATTGAAATATTTGATGAAAGACCCATCTTTCAGTGCCGAAAATGGAGCAGAATCCGTGTCTAAATTCTTCAAAGCTTCAGGGCCCTTTGCCACTGCTTTATCAAACACTGCCAGCATCCTTGAATTTCTGCTCTCTTTTCCAAGAATTCCAACAAAAAGAGCTTGTATTTTCAGTCGCAATTCACAGAAATTTCCAAGAATATAAATGCGGTTTTTTCTATATAAAATTGCAATAAAATTGCAGAAAGATATGAAGATGGATGGTGCTAGCAGTTTTGAGAGCGTATACAAAAATTATGGAAAAAATCTAAGATATAACGCGTGTGGTCTAGATGAATTGCTACTTTGCATGGCCGTTGTGATTCCCGCTTAATAGGTTTACCGCCCAAGTAGTTGTTTGTAGACCGGTTTTATATTATCCTACTAATTTTTCTCTTTTTTTTTTTTTTTTGTTTTTTTCTTTTTTTTCAAAGGACGGTTTGACGAAACTTTTGAAAAGTTACATATTCTACTCAAATTAAGAAGCTTCCGTGAACATATTTATATAATTTTTTAAAAATTTTTTTGTTTAGCTAAAAGAATTTTTAGATGAAATTGGTTTAAAATAGCTTTCTAAAGCCTTGTCAACCTAAGCATCTATAGACCATGACTCTTACCGAGTACGGATTAATCTATTTGTACAACTATGTATGACAATTTGGACAACAATATTTGTATTGACAAAAAATTTATGGAATTGTTCAATAAGTGAATGCCACGTGACATATTGTTCAATCAAATTGTACACCAAACATGATTGATCGAATAATATGTGAATAAAAATAGAGTTTGACTAATTTACAAACTATTTATAAACTTTGCCAAAATAGTTCTACTTTATATGAATAATATGTTGATATTTTTAAGTATTTGGAATATGAGTTGAGTACACAGTGTTAATAGTGAAATTGACGTTGTAATTTATAGTCAACCTTGTATAAAGAATACAAAATTTGTGAAATTGTATTTCAGTCAATTTGCTCGACACTTAGGGTCTGTTTGAACCCTATTTTTGGTGTAAAATGTATTTTTGAATAGTAGTTTAATGAAGAATGCATGGTTGAAATTTGAAAATGAATTTTCTTTTTTTTTTTGTTGGATTGCATGACTTCGATGCTTAAAGTTTTGCTTTGCTTTCTTTGAATCTTGGGCTCGATGTCAAGTTTAGTGTGTATGTTGAAGTTGTCATGTTTAGTATGTCGAAGTTCATATCTATTACTCCTTTTTAGGTGTCCCTCTCGTTGCATCAATTCTTGTTAGCAAATAGTGAGACATTATTTCAAATGTGATATTAACGGTAATGTTTTATGTGACGTTTTTCAAATGCGAACAAAAAAAGTCAAAATTTCTATTACCAATAGATCAATTTCGAGCCTAATTGTACTAGCCTAAGTTACATAGAAAATAGTGGTGATAAATAAACTACTATTGATCAAAATCTTTCAAAGATTGACACATTTAAAATGGAGAATAGTCGATTTTTAGACCTCTACTTCGATCACAATTTGATAAATCAGTCAGCCAAGAAAGTACATATTTCGTCTTGATTTAGAACCTAACTACAGAGAACAAAACTAAAGTTAATCAATAAAGAATTTGACGCTGCAACGAACTACACAAGCAGCTACTTCGCTTGACATTTTTTTTTTTTTATTATATATGAATTTTACTCATACATTGACTTTTAACATTTTTTTACCTCCCGTGATGTTAATTCTTGGCTCCGTCGCTAGGTGTATTGAATATTTTTTACTTCCAAACTCATATCATGTACCTAGTTACTATAAAAGATAGATAGTATTATGATAGATCGACTCAAAAACTACAATTAAGTACCTAGTCTTTTCAATGGTAAATCCCTTGCCTTGTAACAAATTAAATGTCTTTTTTGAGCAAAAAAAAAAAAAAAGAACAACTGAATGTTAGCCAATCAAACTTAACCGATAAATTTAAAGAATTTGATTTGATCTTTGTAGCAACAAAAGCACAAAGTAAAGCCATGTAATGTAATATGTAGGACATCATGTATCCATTCGATATTGGATTAAAATCTTTCACCAAATTTATAATTGACCTATAGAGAAACTTTGCAAGATTTAAGATTTGAGTCATTGAATTGGGTTGGGGACATCAAGGTACAAAATATGCTTACCTAGAGCTGAAATAAGATGGCAAAGTTTAATTGAACCAATCATCTTGCAAAATTGCCAAGTGGAAAATTGTCCAAAATCTAAATTTGTAATTAATTTGTGACTTTTGGGGTTTAGGTAAGGGTATCAAGTAGGGCGAGTCGTTCGTCAATTTGACTAGTCCCATCTTGCAAAACTCCAAAGTCCAAATTTGTAATTAGTTTGTGACTTTTGAGGTTTATGTAAGTGTATCAAATACAACGGGTCGTTCCTCAATTTGACTCGTCCCTAATACGAGTTGTAGGGGGAGTTGAGCCAGCTAGCGAGCATTTAGGCCCGTTTGACTCATTATTGCTGCAAAAGAAGCAATGTGATCGACTTGCCGTTGCAATCTAATCACAATTGAACAGTTGCCTAATATACTTAAAAACGTTTAATTTATTTTTCCTTCTTCCTCACCTCGTTTGTTACCATCTGACCTCTCTAAATTATTATGAATTTATGAGTTATTGCACCGTAATTTATTAATTAACCAAGGTGCTATTTGATAGAGTATCTACTTTAAAAAAAAAAATTGTTTCATGCTAATGACACTACATACTTTTATGTGTGTTTGATTGACTTTATTTTATATGAAAAATATTATTTTTCCACCCAAATTCCTACTTTTGGGGGGTATTTGATTGACAATTTTTTTCTAATTTTTGGTCACGTGACTATTACCCACCAATAAAAAATAGACAAGTATAATTTTTTAAAATAAAAACTAAATTAATCAAACACATTTAATTAATAATTTCCATACAAATATGTTTTAAGTAATTGAATTGCTTAAAATTTATTTTCTTTCCATGCAAAATCCATACTTGCAATCAAACGCATCCTTAGATAATTAGAACTTAGAAAGTCTTTATCATACTAATATTTAGTCTTATATATTTATTTTTTGTAAGTTACCAGTGAGTTTAGTATACATCTCCACAAAAAAAAAAAATGCAAGCATAATACATTTCTTGAAGGATGATGATGGTTCATGGATTAGTGGCTTTACTTGTAGAGTTAGCATATTGTGCATTTTCACAGCAGAGCTATGGGCGATTTATCAAGGTCTCCCACTTTGCTGCAAGTAGGATTGCAAATAGTGGCGGACTCAGCACATAAATTTAGCTTAGACAGACGTTAACCATTGATCATCGACAATCAACGATCATAAGAACGAGGTCGTTTATTAATATTTAATTAAATAATATTGAAAATAAGACTAAAATTAAAATTTTTTACTTACAAGTAAGTTTATTTAAGTAAAAAAGTAATTTTAAAATAAATATTTTTTATAGAGTTGCTGTATCTTAATACTCGTTTGGATTAATGAAAATCTTTAACTACCCCCTTTGAAAATCGTGAAGATGACAAGAAAATAAAATAAAATTTTAACAATATATTTTACATGGAATGCAGATTAAATGAATATTAGGCCAATTTCTTCTTTTTATACTCACAGCCCGATTACATTGAAAAGTGTTTTTGCTTTAACAATTGTATAATGAATATTATTTCATTTTATTGGGCCTAACTTTTTGAAAAATGTCCAACTATCCCAACCCAAAATAAATAAGTTCTGTTGGGCTTACAGAGGTGGGGGTTCACAGAACCCCCACAGATCACTCACAAGGCGTGGGGTCGAGAAATTTTTTATCCATTTTGTAATGAGCTCGGTCCCACATGAGACCCACCTCATGTGAGAGGTGGTAGAAGTTTTGTCAACCTATTTTATGTACATTTGGCTTAACTCAAAATAAATGGGCCAAAACTAAAAAAAACGACCAACTTCACCAGAAATAGTGCTCTTCTTCTTCTTTCCGTCTTCTCCGTTCTCTCTACAACAGGACTACAACAGTGACCTGGCGTCGCTGGCGGTATTGAAGATTTCGGCGGATCCAGCACGGACAGCCGCACCCCCTCGTTGGGTGCTGTGTTCGCCCTTGATTACAGATAGGTTGAGTTGGGGTAAGATTCTCTAGATGTGATTCAAAAGATTAATAATCATACCATACGGTCAAATCCTCATTTACATTTGATTGATGCTATTAAAGAACTTCAACAACGTAATTGGGTTTGCTCCATAAGACATGTTCATACAGAAGCAAATTACTGCACATATTGGATGGACGCTCATTTCGATCATTTAAGATTAGACTTATATATTTTTAGTTCTCCTCTAGATGATTTATCTTCTTATTTGTTGGCTGATACTAATGGTATAGTTTGGCCAAGATTTATGTAATTTGAAACTTCTTTATTCCATAGTACAAAAAAATAGTGAAAGTTTGTTCTATACCTAATCATTTCTTTTCAAAATATATGGTTCTCGAAAGAACATGCTTCTACTAGTTATTTTTTAATATTTAATATTAATTATTAGATAGCATAAATATTTAATTATGTTGGTTGAGGCTGCAAGTTTTTCACAAGACTCTCATACTCAACTCTTTATAACTCTCAAGTCTTTACAGCTTTTATTGAAATACTATAATTTCGAAATTCTTATTTTTTGCTCCTACATCGTATGGTATTCACTTTACACCATTTACCAAAAAAAAAAAAAAAAAGTTATCAATCTCTAAAAATCTACGTTCATATTCTTTTGTTCATTTTACACATTTTACCTAATGGCTAACTTATCATCTTCATCCAACGAGAATATGTACAATTTTTTGGAGTTTTTTCAAAGACCTGAATAAATAGAAACTCGTGTTACCGCGTTCGATAAAATGAAAAGAAAATTAAAGTTATATTTCGACGATGACAGCTTCACTCAAATATGTTAAACAAATTGCATTATATGAATCTAAAAATCAAGTTGCACACGCTATTGAATATACTTTACAAGATTATAATTTAATAATAAAATATATACAATTATATAATCACATGCTTGGAGTCCCTATATGGGACGACTCAACACTTAAATACGTAAGGTCTTTAATTAAAATAATATTGTGGATCGAGTTATAGCATGTGGCGACAATATTTCAAATTGAATAGAAACACATATTTGTGTATGTCAATGAGTTCAATTTGACTCGCCCTGCCAATTTTTTTTTTTTATTTTGAAACAAGATGGCTTGTGCAGTTGATTGAGTTGAGCACAAGGGTCGACAAAGCTGGCTCGACCAATTATCACCCCTATTTTAGGTTAGAATTTTTTTGACACTATCCTCCTTTTTTATTTTTAATATCTTTAAATTTTTAAATTTCAACCCTCTTCATTTATGTCTAATCAATCGAATTCAATCTTGTTATAGTATATATACGATCTTTGACGAGTGACAACGTTAAACCATTCCCACTCATGGTCTAACGTTCGAGGCAAATGAATGTGCGAAATGGACGTATATGCCAATTTTTATTCTTTTCATTCTAATGTTTAGAGATGATCCTTTGAGATTTACTAATCGTTGGAGATACGATTTGATTAGATATATTCAGTTTAACTGATCTATAGACATACATATCTATACCGTAAAGTCAACGAACCCTAATGTGATATGACAACTTGAAAATAGAGTCTACTTAGTTTCAAGTTGATCCGTCGGACATGGGCCAAGCTTCGAGTCGTTTGATATTTTTGAGTTGGGCCAAAGTGATGTCTCGTCAAGTGAATATATTCGTGTGCCTTATTATATGTATCGAACCATTTGGAGAGTGGAATAATAGAAATAGCTAGAGTATTACATTCTGATCAAAAAGTTATTGAAGGTTCACGAAGCAAAGCATCTCATTTAACATATTCCAAATGCCAAAAGCCTTATTCGTACGAGAGAAATTTTCAATCTTAAAACACGACAATGACCTTTTCTTAAATCTTTACGTAATTACAACTTCGTTGAGTACAAATTATGCCCTGTTTGGACAACATTATTCCAAGAATGAAAATAATAAATTGTACAGTTGGAGCCCAAATTTTTCAAAAAGTATGAGATGCAAGCCAACAAAAGGGGCTAAGTGGGGCCCTTCAACGGTACAATTTTTTCTACAAACGGAGGAATTATGCCGTCCAAACGGGGGCTATATTAAATTTTAGTTCTTTTATTTAAAGAAATTAATATTTTTATTTTCAACTTATCAAATATAACTCTAGAACATGTTAGGTACATCAGAATTTATGAAATTAGAAAAAAATAAAATAAATGAAAGTAACAAAAGTCTTCAATATATTAGATACGTTCTTAAACTTAAGTATAGATTGATTCTATTTAAAATTTAAATCATGTTTCGCCCTTTGGTATTAATATTTAAGTTATTTGAAATATATAAAAATTTAATAAAATAGTTGATTGATCTGTTTGCAAGGTTATTACTTATTAAAACTAAAACTTGGAAAAAGGTTATATTTATATAGTGTTTGAAAAAAAAAATGTATTTTAGAATAGTAGAGAACGTGTGGTTGAAAAAGAAGGAAAAATTATTGATGTGATGGAAAATATTATTTTATTGAATAATGTGTGGTTGAAAATGCGTAGAAGAATGAAAATGAAAAAAATAATGTGGAACAAACAGTGGCTTATAGTAACTTATACTTATTTTTTTGATTATGATTTAAACAACTAGAATATTATTTAATAAGTATTTATGTTTAATTAGTTGAAAATAATCACGAGCATTTAAGGGTGACAAACAGGCGGATTCGCTCTTAGCGGCTCATCCTGGCTCGATCTAGGGACTTCTTGGACTCGTATTGAGACGAGTCATGTGCTCAATGGAAATTGGGTGTCTAAAGATCGAACTAGCTCGACTCTATCCACTGCTACCTTTACGAATATCACTAAATTGAAGCTTATTCTGTAAGTTTAAAAGTAGCTTGTACGGTTGCATATATATCTCCATTTTCTTTAGATAAAAATCAAAATTTTAGTAGATTTTATTTTAATAAAAATTGATGAAATATTTAAATGATCAGTTTCATAAAATTTATAACTTAAATTAGTATTGACTTTTGCTTGAATTTTAGTTAAATTTTTTAGTTAAATCAAATCGTGCATAGTACCAACAAATCAAAATAGTCAAGTTTCAAACAAATAAAGGATTGTTTTGATTTGAAATAGACCTGTAAAGTTACGTACTCAAGAATACATAAATTTGTAGATATTATTTTTGAAATAAATGTGATATATTAAGGGTTCGTTTGATTGTAAAAGTAAAAAATGAATGGAAAGAAAATAAATTTCAGAGAAAATAATTGTCTGAACTTGTTTTGTAAAGAATTGTTAATTAAATGTATTGGATTGGTACAATTTTTCATTCGGAAAATTTTAAAATTTTGAATCTTCTTATGTTCGTTTGACTTTATTTTATATGAAAATTATCCATTAAAATGATAATTTTTTTACAATTGGTTATAAAATTTCATAAAAAATTTGTGTTTTCAAACAGAGCCTAAGTTCATGTTTGGTAAGAATTAAATTTTAATTTTAATCGAAGTTAATCATTAGTTTTAATCATATATTTTATGAAATTCATAACTTTTCAAAAATACATTTTACCAATTTTTATCAAAATCTTTTAAAAATCAGCTTTTAATAATAACCGAGCCAAACAGGGGCTAATTGTTTATTCTCCTGTGAATTTAATTAGAGTGCTTTAACACGGCTATTCTAAATCGAAGAAGTACTTCAAATAAATTCAAAAATAACTTTTGAATATCAAAAAATTATTGTCAAAAGTGATGCCAAACTTGGCCCAAGAGCTTTTATTTTTGTAAAATATGATAATCAAGAAAGCGTCAAGCGTGGGTTTCCTTACAAGCAAAGGCAAAGTGCAAAGGAAGGAAAAGATAAACCCGGAGAAATCTGGAATTGTTAGGCCCAGAGTTTGAATCATCGACACGTGCAAAGCTTTTACGCGAGACATCAAGAACTTTCCTTAAATCCAATTTTCATTCGTCGTCTCATTTATAAGCACTCCTCCCTCCTCCCCCCTTGCCAAGTAACTCAAATTCCAAACTGCGATCAGATTTTCACAAAAATAATTTAAGAAGGAACTTCTAGAATTTATTGGGTTTATTCTTGTGTGAAAGATGTGGAATCAAGCGTACCGGAAGGATGACGTGGAGTCGGGTCACCGGCCGTTGTATCCGATGATGCTGGAGAGCCCGGAACTCCGGTGGTCGTTTATTCGGAAAATATATACCATAGTAACTTTTCAATTGCTTCTCACAATTGCTGTTGCATCTGTTGTGGTTACCGTTCGTCCAGTGTCGGTTTTCTTTGCCACCACCGGGGCGGGTTTGGCCCTGTATATTGTTCTAATCATCACCCCCTTTATTGGTACGCTTATTATCTTCTCCTGCAATTGACTGTTTCTAATATTTTTGATTTATGGATTGAATTGGTTTTATTTGTTAATTATTTTTTTGTGTGATTGCAGTTTTGTTCCCCTTGTATTACTACCACCAGAAGCATCCGGTGAATTATTTCTTGCTTGGATTGTTCACCGTTTCTCTTGCTTTCGTTGTAGGCTTGACTTGTGCATTCACCAGTGGTAAATGATTATGTTCTTCATTTTTTTTTTTTAAATTTGGTATTGAGATGAGGGTTTTGGATAAATTTTTCATCTTGTTATTATAGTTATAAATTGTTGACTGGAGTACGAATTGCTAAGAAATTCAAGAAGTTGAAAGCCCTCTCTTATGGGAGATGGTCTTCTTATTATGAAATGTGCATACTATGACGGAGAGGATAGTAAATCCTCCTATAATTCTCTTGATTTGCTATAGAGTATTTAATTTAACTTCCATTTCAAGCGCCTCTAAAGTGACGAAGAAAATAGGGTATTGAAAAAATAAATTAATGTTTGGACAATCACAGAGAAATCATGTAACGTGCACCAATGAGTAGCCTGTCTCTGGGCAATCGTCGGTGCTCTCATATCCTCAATCTTATGTACTAAGTTCAGATAAAGTATTGAATGAGAGGGGGAAGAGTTAAGGAGCGTGTAGAAAGATTTCGTTAGGGCACTCTTTAGTGTTTCATCGCCTGCGTATAAGAATTTAGTTGCTCCATATAATGCTGAGAATTTGTTCACGATAATTATTTACATGTATATAGGTGAGGCATCTTATGAAATTTGCTGACTCGACATTATGTGAATTTAAATCCTCAGTATAAGATATTAGGTCTAATGGTAGAAGATTTGCAAAGACCGACATTGTATATAAACTGGCGAGGTTGTTTGTGGTCAAGTAGTTCTGTAAGACGTTACTGTGCATTAGTTTTCGAATAGATTCTTTTGCCTTGCTCTCAAGCTTTGTACTCATTGCCTCTTAATAAGATTTTAGCGTAGTTTACTTACGTTATGTGTGGCTTGAATTTGGTGTCAGGGAAAGTTATTCTGGAGTCAGTTATCTTAACAGCTGCGGTGGTGGTTAGCCTCACTTTATACACGTTTTGGGCTGCTAAGAGAGGTCACGATTTCAACTTTCTAGGGCCATTTTTGTTTGGAGCTCTTGTTGTACTTATGCTGTTCGCGCTAATTCAGGTTTGTGGATACACATTTCCACATGTTTTGGATCCATCTTCAATTATCAAGTTCTTTTGGCCTTGTGCTGATTATCTTGTCTTAATATTTCAGATTCTGTTTCCTCTGGGGAGAATATCTGTGATGATTTACGGCTGTCTGGCATCCATAATATTTTGCGGTTACATCGTTTATGACACTGATAATCTGATCAAGCGATACACCTATGATGAATACATTTGGGCTGCAGTTGCACTGTATCTAGATATCATCAACCTCTTCCTTTCTCTGTTGACGGTTTTCAGAGCTGCCGATAGTTAGAGAATTGATAATGATCCCAAATGTTAATATGTTTTTGTGTTTCATAACGTGCCAACTTTTATGGATATTGTCACGCAGAATAAGTTAGGAAACGAAGTAAACATTGCTTAGTTTATACTCTCTTGAGATTCTATCCAATTGTATTTCCTGCTCTGTTAATGATTATATAAAAAGAGTATGATGACTGGGAAATATGGCATTGCATATGTTGTGATTGTTATAAAATTTGTGTAGAATGCGAACTCCCGTGTTCGTGGTCATTAATATGTTTATAATCCTGTCAGTGGTTGTCCCCAGTCGATTTAGTTACCTTCCCTACTCGAAAGTCGATATGAGGCCGAATGTTGATTTTAGCATCATATGGTCATGTTCAGTGGTGAACCTAGCACCCGGTCAGAGGGGCACGGCCGCATGTGTTGGACTCTGCCGGAGCAGTTTGGGGAAGATGGTCCGCTGCTGCCGGCGAGGGTTTTGCGATTGCAGCCTGGTTCGTTTTCTTCAATTTTCTCCCCTTTTTTTTCTAAAAAAAAAAAATGGGCCATTGCGGTCCAATCCATCATCCTTTTTTCTTTCTAAACTATGGGGGTGTTCCCAATGCTATACTTGTCTGATTACAGCAGGATGACTTCTACCAATGTGCATTTTCCAAAATAAATTTGCATTGAGAACATCATTCTCGAGTGAACCGAACTACACTGGTTATGTCCCCTGTTGCCGAATATCAAACAGAAGTTCGCTACACTGATACTCATTTTCAGGTAGTAGCCTGTAAAGTGGTCTTCAGCCGAGTTCTTGAACCTAGTGGTTTAAGAATGGGTTCAAGTTCTGGCAAGTCCTTCCAGGCCAGGTTAGCTTGGCTGGCCATCCATAGGTACAGGGGCAAATCCAGCCTGAAGTCCAGCACGAACGGCCGATTATTGACCGTTGACCGCAAAGACAGAAAGGACGATATTAATTATTAATTAAATAATATTAAAAATTATTCAATATATATATAAATGCAATAAATCGTAAAAATCAATACAACCCGAAATTCTAAAAAAATACACGATACCTTACTCTACCTTAATTTGTAACTCTAAACTTAGACAATTGCAAAATGATCTAATTTATTTTTCAATAAAAATTGATTGAAAACAGCCAATTTATTCTCTCTTTCCATTAATTTTTTTTACCCTAAACCCTAATTTGCTAAAGCTAAATTCCCAAATGAAATGGTCAAATCCCAAATCACAGCCACAAATATAAACCCTAATTCACAATTTCACACAATTATCAATAACTGCAAAATTCTCCATCCAACACAAAAATGACCCAACCAATTGAAGCAAAGCAACTAAGCAAGTTAGCCAATCGAAAAAATACGCCAAACACAGTAAGAATAATTATCCGATTCGATCTGATAATCTAATAGATATTTGATTGTTAAATTAATATTTGTTTTGTGATATTATCGAATATTCGATCCGATAATTTGGTCCGAAATTAAAAAAATTAGGAAAAAAATAAATGTTGGAATCAACTTTTTTCCTCCAATTTTTCCAATTTTAAATGGATTTAATAATTATAAAATTTTCAACTTTTGTATGTTTCGAATTTAATGACTTTATTTTAAATTTATTTATTTTCTCATTTATTTGTTTTAGTAATAAATAACATGCAATAAAAATATTTTACCGATTCAATTATTTATAACAAATCGTATCGGATTGTTATCGGATCGAATTGACCTATATCTATATTTGATCCATTTAATTAACCAATTATCGGATTCAGATCTTGATCGGATTATCGAACTAAGACTCTAAATTCATCTCTCATTAATTTCATCGGATTCGGATCAAAATCTAATCCATTGACATATGTCCGTAGCTTTATTTGAGAGAACATAAAAGATATACTTTATCTTAATGAGAGAAAAGATAGCAAAAGGCTCAACAAAGAGGTCGTAGAGCATTGGCCATCCACAAAATGCAGTAAATATGCCTACTGTAATCTTTTTAAAGAAATCTGAACCAAAGTTACATTACCTTCAAAAGTGAACATACGAATTTCAAAATTGATCTGCTCAAATGAGCCGTCATCTTGTGGGAGTATGTTAAGGGATAGAATCTCATATCGAATAAATATATAAATATAAAACAACTTATAAATGATTGATTTACTCATGTTAATAAGATTGATTTTTTAAAAATGAAATCTCAATTTTTAACAATGCTGGCTCGTTCACTTAACCAGCAGCTGGCGAGATCATATGAAGATGGTTTATTACCAGGTACTGCCGGTGAACTTTCCCTAACCGAGTGAGCGGCAGATTATCGTGCTGATTGCAAAAGACCAATTTGCCACAAATATACGGCTTAGAGGAATTCTATATTTTTATCCATAATATAAATTGGCATATTTGACGGCTTTGCATAAGCCAAAATGAGTCATGTGCGTTGTGGGCCAATCTTTGATACCAATTCATCCCGTGACACTTGGATTTTTCTTCTACACGCTAACTTGATTCTACTAACCAACGCAGATAAGCAATACTTGTCTTATTCTCAAAGGGATTTCAAAATTCTTGGTCTGCAATTATTATATAAGTGACTTCATTATATTGATTGTTTGATTGAGTTTGGTCTACAAGTTCCCAAAAAAATTCATCCTTCAATGATTTTTTGAGCCAAAAAATGGCCAAGGTTCCTGCATTCTTGATTGCTATTCTAGTGTTGTATTGCTGGGAGGCTATAGCAAATGCAGAGTCCACAATCTATAAAGATCCTAACCAGCCTTTGAATCTTAGAATCAAGGACCTGATGAGCAGGATGAGCTTAGAAGAAAAAATAGGCCAAATGACTCAAATCGAACGGTCAGTGGCATCAGCTGATGTCATGAAGAAATACTATATAGGTATTTACAAATACGACTTTTTTTTCTGTAGTTCAATTAATAGTTTATGGGCATGAGTCTTTTCTGTTTATGAACTGATACCAGATGAGATTTTGCTGAAGTTTATATTTAGACTTCAAGTAGTCTTTGGTTGTTGGAACAGGGAGTGTGTTGAGTGGTGGAGGTAGCGTTCCAGCTCAACGAGCCTCTCCTGAGATGTGGGTCGACATGGTGAATGAATTCCAGAAGGGTTCTTTATCGACCCGTCTTGGAATACCAATGATATATGGGATTGATGCACTTCATGGACACAACAATGCCTATAATGCTACAATTTTTCCCCACAATATTGGTCTTGGAGCTACTAGGCAAGTAGAGATGCAGTTATATACTGATTTTTATTAGTTCGCCTTAATATTCCTATGATGCATCAGGATATTTAGGGGCCGTTTTATGTGAATAACACATAGATGATAGACCCTGTTTAGTTTAGATAAAAATCTTATATTTATTAGTAAATTTCGATAAAAGTTGATGAAATGAGTGGTTGAAAAAATTGATAAAATAGTGAGTTTCATGATCTAATGGTTCGTTTTCTTGATATTCTCCTGATTCTTCTATGAAATGTGTGTTTAAAAATGAGTTTGAAGAAAATGGAGACCAAACAAGGGCATGGTCAAAACACAGAGGGTCTATTTTGCTTGTTTTCTGATTGTTTTTATTCGGTTCATATTTTCTGTTTGCAGTAGGGATTAGTGCTTAACCCATATCATTATTATTTTACACGAATATCTTTTCATTTGAATAGGGATCCCCAACTAGTGAAGAAGATTGGAGCTGCAACTGCTCTTGAAACCAGAGCAACAGGCATTCCTTATACTTTTGCACCTTGCATTGCTGTAATTAGTCTCATCTGAATGTTTATAATATAAACCGCAATTTCGCTAAAATAAATCACTATTATTAATTAAAAATTGATTGATTAATAGGTATGTAGAGATCCAAGATGGGGCCGTTGCTATGAAAGTTATAGTGAAGATCCAAAGGTAGTTCAAGCAATGACTGAGATTGTGCCGGGGTTACAAGGAGATGTACCTGCTAATTCTCAAAAAGGCGTTCCTTACGTTGATGGAAAGTAAGTTTTCGATGATGTAAATCTTTCATTTTAGTGATTTTTTTGTACCGTATCTGTCCCCTTCACCTAGTTCTTGAATATTTATGCTTTGTATGAGGACAAACACTACATATAAGGTGACCTCAATCAATAATTCTTTGCAATATTATTCAATGAACCTTCTGAGTTTTGATATCTTTGACCTAATCAAGATCTGTCACAATGTGCCGGCCTAGACCGTGGGTTGGACCCCTCTATAGCCAAGTAGTGCTCATGGCCCACACCCGAATGTCAAAGAATAGCTTAGCACGATTACACTTCTAACCTAATCTAGTACTTGTCTTGCCCTTAATGCTTGAGTAAATATATTTGACTTGTATTTGACACAGAGAGAAGGTTGCAGCATGTGCAAAGCACTACGTGGGTGATGGTGGTACAACCAACGGCATCAATGCGAACAACACATTGACAAGCAGACACGAACTACTTAGTATCCATATGCCACCCTACTACAATTCCATCATCAAGGGTGTGTCAACCGTTATGGTCTCATACTCGAGCTGGAATGGAGTAAAAATGCATGCTAATCGTGATCTTGTCACTGGGTTTCTTAAGAAGACACTACGTTTCAGAGTAAACCTAATTTTCGATATATACATTTTATCTGACCGATTGAATTAAGACAAGAGATCAATTCTTGATTCCAGTTGTGTTGTTGCAGGGATTTGTAATATCTGATATGGAGGGCATTGACACAATGACTTCACCAGCTCATGCAAACTATACCTATTCAATTCTAGCCGGAGTCGGTGCTGGAATCGACATGGTTTATATGCTTTTATAACTCGATACTTTATATCTTTATGTTTGGTATGAAGTATTAAATATGAACAAAATTGCAGATAATGGTTCCATTCAATTACACAGAATTCATTGATGGTCTAACCATGTTGGTGAAAAATAATTTCATACCCATGACCAGAATTGATGATGCAGTGAAGAGGATTTTAAGAGTCAAATTCACAATGGGTCTATTTGAGAACCCATTGGCTGATTATAGCATGGCTAAGTACCTAGGATGTCAGGTCAGTTGTAAATTTATTCAAAACACCTTGTGTTATGGTAAAGTTTAATTAGTCCATCAACTTGTATAATTTTTACAGGGGCATAGAGAATTAGCAAGAGAAGCAGTGAGAAAATCACTTGTTTTGCTAAAAAATGGTGAATTGGCCGATGAGGAATTGATACCACTTCCGAGAAAGGTGTCGAAGATACTAGTGGCAGGAACTCACGCGGACAATATTGGTAATCAATGTGGCGGGTGGACGATTCAATGGCAAGGACAAAGCGGTAACATTACACAAGGTAATATAAGTATCTGTAACTCTATAAATAGGGTCTATTTTATGTCTCGATTATATTAAGTTCATAGCTTCTAACATGATATTTTCAAAACCTCATCTATTGTAGAATCCTAAATGTCTTTAGCCATGTAATTTCAGGTACAACGATCCTTACTGCCGTAAAGAATACCGTCGACCCTAAAACAGAAGTCGTGTTCAGAGAAAATCCAGATACTGGATATGTCAAGTCCAACAACTTCTCGTATGCCATTGTCGTGGTGGGTGAACCACCGTATGCAGAGACAAACGGCGATAACTTAAACTTGACGATTCCTGATCCAGGCCCGAGTATCATTACAAATGTGTGTGGCTCAGTGAAGTGCGTCGTCGTTCTTATAACAGGCCGTCCAGTCGTCATTCAACCATACCTTGCTCAAATGGATGCTCTGGTAGCTGCTTGGCTTCCAGGAACTGAAGGTCAAGGTGTTGCTGATGTTTTATTTGGCGACTATGGTTTTACAGGAAAGCTTCCACGTACATGGTTCAAGAATGTTGATCAGCTTCCAATTAATGTTGGAGATTTGCATTATGATCCATTATTCCCATTTGGATATGGATTAACCACAGAACCCTTAAAGGCTAATTAATTGAATCCACATATATTTGAAGATTTAGATTGAGACAATTAAAATGTTAATTATACATTTGTTGGGATAAATGTCTCCCCACCCACCGGGATCTCAAGTTATTTGATGAAAAATAACATAAATATTTATGGTTTTTCCTTTTTTTTTTTCTTTTTAACGCAGAGAAGTAGCTATTTATTCAATCAAATCGTCACGAGTACACGACGCATTAAAGAAAGGATTACAATACACTCGTTGATGACAAACTGGGGAAGAAACTGCATAAGAAGCGAGACAATGAGCCATAGTATTCCTATTTCTAGGAATGTAGTCACAAGCCACACCCGTATCCAAAAAGCAATGTCACTAAACAGAAAGGCAATTGAAGCAAAGCCATTGATGGCTATAAGGCCTTGAACACGTCGTGCTTTGACAACGCTAAAACCATTCTGAACAGCAAGAGAGAGTCCATATAGCAAGGATGAAGCCTCATCATCTTCCGGTGGCCAGCAAGGCCTGCAAAGCATAAGCCACGACCATGTAGCCCTTTGCATTCCGCGGCACCAAATGTATACCAATAAAGTCAGCATCCAAATGCAAAGATGCAATATAATTAAGTCATAGGACACGCTGCTGAATTCTACTACCTCTCCTCACTACATCAACCGGCTGCTGTTTCTCCACCATATGAAAACCGGTTTCCCAGCTCAGCAGGAAAGAATTGTGGAGGGACAAAGCAGATTCAATTAGAGCCCTCGGGGTTCTTTCCTGCACACCATGGACCAACCTGTTTCTCTCAGTCCATACAGCCCATTTCATCCATCAAAAGCCACACCAGAAACAGCCAAATGCCACATTCAGATGGCAAGCTAGCAGATTGGACTTTTTGGGAAAGGCATGGTAAAAACTCTAGATAAACATCTTAACTTTCGGAGGATTCTGGAATTTCCAGACACCGAGTCAACTAATTTCCACTCAGCCCTCATCACGCGCTTGAGAATTAAGAGATTGAGATCAAAATGCCAGATGAGATGGTCATGTTGCTGCCCCATGCTCAATGGAATAGATTGTTTTAGTGCAATATCAATCAGTAAGAACAGGCATCAATTTTTACTATATCAGAGGCATCAATTTTTACTATATCCGAACCCCTTGAGAAAGTGAGCAGACCACAGTCTCATGAGCAATTTTTACCATATATGGAAAGGAGCCACATTTTGAAGGTTCGATACCTTGTCCCCCCAAGTTACTGAGAGAGGTTTAGTCGACTCCTCACGGATTGGTTTTGCGCATCGACATAAAGCATAATTAGCCAAATTATTGGGTTTAACACAACCTATGAAACACGGAAATCACCAAGGAAGACCTATATGTCATCCACAAACACAAGAAGGTTTGAAATCCAGTCAGAAGCCTAAAAAGGTGTAAAACCATAGATGCGTATTCTGCTTCCTTAGACAATTGTGGATGTACTTGTAGCCATTAGTGAGCCTGTCTCCAAAAGAGATCAAATTTGCTTCCCTTCCGCTGTGACTCTATTTCGAAACTGCACACTTCTGGAGAAGAAAATCAATTGGAAATTTCTTTTAACTGCTGTTCCTCTACATAATCACGCATACAATCGCTACAGTCAGAGCCCCAATAGAAGCACCAGCAGAAAGCAACCCAGCCAAGGTAGATGAATTATGCCTCATTTTTTCACGCTTCTTTAATCCTAATGCCTCTTCTAACAGACAATTTTTAACATGTCCATCCATAGGAGGAGTGGAGGACAACATTTTCAGTATCAATTGCATTAAAAATTCGACAGCCAAAATGAACATAACCATGTTTTGCATACATGAAATCAAGGCAGGCAGTGACCACAATTAAATCCAATCTTAACTCAACATCCATGGAGACACTCACCGGTGATCTCGACAAGAAATTTGGAGCAAAATCAACCGGCACAAGCACATTTGTGATGTTCACAACGTCTACACCTTCACCCCAGCTGCAAAGTTGATCCAAGAGGAGGAAAACCACCTCCACAGTAGCCTCTCAAGTTCAGCTATGGCTGAAAAGGAAACAGAATCCACCAAAGACAGTGGACAACCACCATAAGGCCACCATCGTAGCCAACAGAAAAGATCTAACAAGATCTGCCGAGTATTACATATCCTATATGTTGATCCTCCAACTATGAAAAACATCTAAATTGATCCTTCAATTATGTAAAACTCTTAATTGATCCTCTAGCTATTAGAAATCTCTGTATCGGTCTCCAACTATGTTAAACCTCGGAATTGGTCCTCTAACTATCTAACAACTATGATTTGGTCCTCCAACTATCTAAAAACTATGATTTGATCCTCCAAATGTGTAAAGCCTCTAAATTGGTCCTCAAGCTACGCAGAATCTCTGATTATATCGTCAAACTATCTTAAATCTATGATTTGTTCCTCCAGCTATACATAAACTCTGATTTGATCCTCCAACTATATGAAAAATTTGAGTTGGTTCTCCAACTATGTGAAACCATTATATTGGTCCTCAACCTATGTGACGTCTCTGATTGGTCCTTTCAACTATGTGAAATCGATTATTTGATTCTCCAATTATGTAAACCTTTGAATTGGTCCTCCAACTTTATGAAATATATGAGTTGATCCTTTAACTACATGAACCTTTGAATTGGCCCTCCAACTATATGAATCCCCCAAGTTGATCCTCAAAATATGTATAACATCTAAATTTATCCTCCAATTATGTGAAACATCCAAAATTATCCTCCAACTATGTAAAACATATAAATCGATCTTTTAACTATTAAAACATCTAAATTAATGTTCAGCTATGTGAACATCCGTTAAATCCTCCAAGTATGTGAAACATCAAAACAGATCCTCCAACTACTAGAAACATCGAATTTGATCCTCCAACTAAAACAATCATTCAAATTAATCATCCTACTATGTGAAACATCAAAATGTATCCTCGAACTATGTGAAACATCCTAAATTGATTCTCAAACTATCTAAAATATCAAATTTAGTCCTCTGACTATGTGAAACCTCTAAATTGATCCTCCAATTATTTGAATCCCCTACGTTCATCCTCCAACTATGTGAAACATCTAAATAGATCCTCCAACTAATATGAATATCTAAATTGATCCTTCAACCATTAGGCACATCAATATGATTCAAGATCCAAAAGTTTATGATATGTTAAGCTTAGTTCATGAATCATGATATTCGTGCTGGTGTAGTCTCTTGAGTTATGATTGAGATTATGAAAAAATTATCGACAACGATAAATGAAGTGTATGCACTTGTTAATGGCCATACACTGAATATCGTAGTAGGATCCAGGATCCAAAAGTTAAAAGAGAAATAAGCTAAGATATTGATGAAAGAGGAAAACTTGAGAACGAGATCATAGCGAGAAACGAAATAGGACATCATGCATATGATCATGAATATCATTACTTGCTAATTGTTCGTTCATATAGTTTTGCATTGTAAGTGCGATAATACATGTAATCGAGGTTGATCCGAACTTAGGTGATAGGATAATTACGTACATGGTACCCGACTGTGGTTCAATGGGCCTATCACTAGGAAAATCAGAACGAGGTTACACAAATATTAAATAGCATTGTCAAATATATGTCTTATTTTAAGTATATCTATACTAAAGTAAGAAAGGATTTTAAATTTAAATTTACTTTCTGTACGGCCATGCAATATTGTAAAGTGATTTAATATAATATTATTGATACAAAAATTTATTAAATACATAGAAATTAGAATAAAATTTAGAGCACCACGGAGAAGCCTAAGGCTGCCCATAAGGGCCTTCCTAAATATGGTCATTTTTCAGGGTACACATTTATAAGACACATCGATCACGGCAGGGAATAATCACCAGAGAAAAAGACAACTCGACCTTTTACCTTCTAACATCGATTCGATTAAATTAATTCTAGGCATAACCCTACAACGTTAGGCCGAAGGGGTTCCTTGCACTTTCTTTCCTCACTTCTCCACTGGCATATCGATTCCTTCGTCGTTCCAAGCATTGACCAAAGCATGGATCCTAACCCCTTTATTAGACTCAGATCACCCCGAAGAGTCATCGCCAAGGTGGTAACCTCACTCTCTTCACTTAGCAAAATCTTTTAGACAGTATCTCTATGTACATAGATATACACATAAGTGTGCACATAATGTGAGTGAGGTGGAGCCCGCGCTACATTATGTACATTTCTATGTGTACACCTATGTACACATAGCATGACTCGTAAGGATATTATGTGAGCTTTCATTCTGTATGTATCACAGTAGAGAGAAAATAGAGGCACGATATTCTAAAATACACTATAGTTCTTCTCCTATATAGTGGAATTTCAGTAGTGGCAATTGGTATAGTAGCTCTCACATTTAGAGCTAAGCACGTTGTATATCATGCTATTCTCAATTTCATTTTCTTCTTTTGTATGATTAACTGTGCTTAGTAATACTGATTATTTGCTTAATGAATAACATCTTCTCCCACTTCAGTTCTCGATCTTCTAACCCGAACCCCATCACACCATCTTTTAGTAAGAAAATTACTTTGAGTTACGAGTTCGACCACTATAGAGTCCAGATTGAGTTGTTTTTAGTTGAGATTTTTTTTTCATAACCCGAGCTCTCTCAATTGAGATTTCAAGATATGCAAAGCAGCAAATGTAAAAGAAATCAAAGAGTTTACGTAGGAAAAAGGCGGGAAAATTTTCAATCCAGCCATTGATTTGTGCACGTGTCATCAACAAATGGGCATTAACACACCATAATTACTCCTCTCCCAAATGACAGTGCATGACCTTTCAAATTCTAACGTCCTACGCACGTTGGCATATACCCCAGGTAACTACGTCCGAGGGTCTCTCGACCGACCTCGAATACACGAGGGCCAATTTTCATGGTAAAAGATTATGTGTGCGACCCTACCTCCTTTAGCACTCAACGACGGTCGAACCTTCCTTATAGGGGATAATGAACCAACACCCCGTAAACACGAGTGCCGACCTTGGTTCCTAGAGACGAAGACCTGCCCTACATAGCCACCCGAGCAATTAAAGATATGGCTGGCCACCTCCTAACTATGGTGCTATCCACCCAACCATAGGACTAGTCTCTTCCTACCAGCCTAACAATTATCATGACCATAGGGATAGTCGAGGACTACTCAGCCATGATAGTCACCTATGATGCCAAATCCCTTTACAAATACGATACTAGCTTATAAGTATATTCCTACTATGGCACGGCCTTCTAGTCCTATGGGTCGGCCTAAGGTCCACAATAGTCCTAATCTAACCGGAAATCATTATATATAGGGACACTTGGCTCACTATTCTAGTTACATTCTCTCTCGTATTACATTTTGAATATAAATAATTATGTCTATGTTTCCAAATTTAAGGGGAGCACCATTGATGATCAATCTTAGCATGAGATACAACTCAGACATCTAACTAACCACTTGTCATTTTAGGTACCTTTTTGGGTAGCAATAACCTCGTTGGACAAACTTTATTTTTCAAAAGAGATTATTATGCTATCGAGTACTAATGAATAGAGGTATGAACATGTTGGCTAAACTTTTAATGTGCTTATAAGCAAGTACCTTTTAAATTTAGCTAAACTTGTTCACTTCCTAGCACGATTGATCGACCTTCGGCTCCCGGTCGCCTAACCTCTGTTGTAGAGGTTTAAAGGTAACAGGTGGGTGCAAGGGTTGGGGTTGGAAAGAGGTCGTCATAGCGAGTGTAGTGCTCTGACTATCGGGAGAGCATATTTAAGGTAAAATTGATAGTTTATAAATCATAGATACATTTTTTTGAACCGGATAATTTAATTTATCTTTTAAGGGAATGGATAGAGATTTTTCGGGTGTAAAGCCGAGTAAAAGAATGAACGGGTTGAAGATAGACATTGACGTCAAACAATTATTCTACAAATGAAAAAAAAAAAAAAAAAGTAAAATGTTGAAAGCCAATTGACTTGATCGACACACTCGACCACATGAGCCTCGAAAGGATTCTTTTGATCTGAATGGATATCAAGGACTGAAAAAGGCAAAAGATTTGGAGGGGGGTGGGCGGCGCAACTACGACTTACATTTTTGGCTTTTTCTTATTGTTTCTATTTTGATAAGGAATATGAATATACAGTATCTTATGGCATAAAATTTTAATAAGTTTTCTTGAACTTTATAAGTTCATCTCCAATTTGAATATACAATATCGAAAAATATATATACTTAATTCGTCTATGTTTGGATTGAAAATTAAACAATTTTATGTTGAACAAAAATTAAGATTCGTTTTTGCTAAACATTATCTTAGAATTATGTATACTGAGTCCCTGTTTGGTTTAGTTAATATTTCTTAGGATCCACGAATTTTATCAATTTTTTAACAATGCATAATCAACTTTTACAGAACTTTATTAAAAATATGATTCTTAGCAAAATCAAATAGAGGTTAAATCATTTGGTTTTGAAAGAAATCGAGGAATTTCTTGGAAATCCTACAAGATTTGTTCGTTCTTTTTCTTAGATAGATAGTCTCTGGGTTCAAATCCCAAAATGGATACTATCAGATAGGATCAATTCAGTAATAGATGCATGTTAACATTTCAGTCAAAAATTTTGCTGAATAAGTAACACAAACACAAAATCTAAGATAGACACCAAGCACTGAGAAGACATGCAAACCTATATATGTGGATGGAGCCATCAATAATCTCTTTAACAAAGGCCAAAACATGTGGCTACTGGTCAATTGTGATATGGGAATACGTTTTATGTGGCTATAATAGTTGGGACATTCTGGTATGGGTAACCTCTAAAGTAGGCGTGGCTAAAAGCATTCTTGATGCTCATTTGCAGAAAGTCCAATTGAATATATCTGATTCTGCGGACCACCATTCTCTTATTCACATCTTTATTAGTTAAGTGGTTCTGTCCACTTCTACTCAAAAGTTGATTAAATTTGATGGAAATAACATATAAAAAATGAGAATTTTAAGATGGATATGTGGTCATGCTAAAATGAAATGAGAATTTTAAGATGGATAAGTGGTCGTACTAAAATGAACGGAATGAAAAATGTAAGTACGTGTTGATGGAAATCAAGAGAAAACAAATTTAGATTGTTGATACATGTTTTTCCGTAGATCCAAATGGATTTTCTTTATAAAGAGATTATAATGAGATAATGAGTTCCATGAAATGTACGAATAATAAAATGGTAATAATTGTGAACGTGTGATTAAAATTAAGAGAAAGTATCAGAGATCTTTCTGAAAATATCGAAAACAATAGTTTATTATCAAAATCAATTAACAAACTTAACCATCAATTTTATGAAGCTCGTAAATGCATATATTTCTTCATTCTTTCACTTTACCAATAGGAATTACAAATTTTTTTTCCCGACTCACCCGCATTGCCCCATCCCTAATGTTAGAGGAGGCAGGGATGAAGAACATGACATCTCCCTAGAATTTTTTGAATCCGCCTCGAATCTTTTTATTTTATTTTTATGTTTAACCATTTAAATCATATTTTAAAAATAAATAATTAAACTGACGATAAATTAAGATATTATAATCCATGACCAGACCCGTTGCCATCCCCAATTACAAGTGAAATTATTTGTTATTTTAAATGAATAATCCACTTGTAGTAGTATCCAAAAGATTAAATAATTCAAAGATGGTATGAAGTTTTACAATTGTAACAATTTAAGTATCAATAATTTATACTTAATTACTAATTAGTTTTAAAGGTAGTAAATATGATAGTCGAACAAGAAATACAAGATGTTAGTAATATTTTTAAAACATGAGGGATTTGTCTTTGATGTTGTTAGAAACGCGAGGGACGTCTATGATAATATCTATAAAATTTAAAGTAACTTTTATTAAAAATTATAAGTAACTTCTAATGAAAGCTAAAAACAAACAGAATATCGACCATGAAGGTAGGTAAAAGTTTGGTTCATGTATGATTTAGACAAAAAAAAAAAAAATAGTAGATTTTGATAAAAATTGATAATAGCTGTAATATCAAATTGAGATCAACTTAATAAGACATTAAGATGTAACCAATTCAAATTTAAATTTTATCAATGAAGACTTTTAATAGTTTGAGTTCGTGAGCATTTCAAATTCTAGAAATATCGAGTAATCCGAAATTAAATTAAATCGTCAATGTTACCAAAAATAATGGTAAAATAGTAGTCTACATCAAACAAAAACCCGACTAAAAATAAAAACTAAAAAAGAAGAAGAAAAATGACAAAGACTATGAGTCTATGACAAATAATGCAAGAGTGGCACGATAAAATTGACCACATAATTTCGTGTACCAAAATTAAAATTCAATGCCTTTCATCATTTATTATCTTATTCCATCAATCGCTATTTCTTAATTTCCTTGTAACTTTTAATTAAATTCCGTCAAAAATAATTCGATTATAATTCATAGTTTAACTTGTGTATGTGAGCTCAAAGGAGAATGGTCAGCTAACATTAAATGCAATAACAATGATACTTCTTGGAAAGTTTACGTTAAAGCGTACGTTTTAAACGTGTTATAAACTAGACAAATTTATTTATTTTAAATTATTTCGACAAACAAATTATATCGTTTCGTACGAACAAAATTTATTTCGTCAACCATCCACATAAAAGTTCAAGATTTTTGTCTATCCTAAGTCTATTTTAAACTATTTAGCTCTTGTTTAGTTTAACAAAAAATATAAAAATTCAAATCAAAGTTAAAGATTAATTTTAATAACATATGTCATGAAATTAACAGTTTTTACCAACTTTTCAATCGCACGTTTTTCGTTAACTTTTATTAAAATCTATTGAAAATTTTATTTTTAGTTAAACTAAACAGAGATTTAATCTATAAGTTAAAATGTTAAAGACGATACAAATTTACTTCTTTATATACAAAATTTAAAGCTCCATAGAATTAGGTCTTCCAAAGATGTAAATTGTCACATGCCATGGCATTGACTGTTTGGTAGTAGGGTAGTAAATGCTGTAAAAGGCAATTTTGTACATTATTATTCTTATTAATTTCTTCTTAATATAGCAAGTTATGTAAATAGGAAAATTATAGCTGGATAGACTTCACCGTTACTTTTCTTTTTAATCAGAATTTATTAGGGCACAATAACGCTTCTTGTGACAAGAAATTAAACATAACTAAGAACAAAAATTGGAGAAAACGTGCGTACAAGTTTTTCTAACGATTAATTAATGTACGTTATGTTAATCCTATAAGTATCGTGTTTCTTTTGTTTGATAATCTAGATCCCTTCGAATCTCTACTCGTATAATTTTGACATTGTGATGTGTGCGCGTTCGCAAAGATGGTTAGGTATGAAAATGTTGATGAATTTCATTATTAAAAAATCTTCGATTGTTCATGTTTATGGGACAAAAGTCGCGAATTCCACGTAGAATTTTATATAGAAGAAAATATTGTAAATCAAAAGTGAAATATCATACCAATTATTGAATGAATCAGACTTTTCAACAATATTTTTAGGTTTATGAGCCATAGACGATAAAATTTTCAACTATTTTTGTTAATGAGTTGTTGACCAGCCAAACGTGACAAACATTTCTTAATCTTTGATATTAAAAATAATAAAATAACTAACGAACACGAGTTGGAATGGAAAGTGAAGCTAACTTAGCAGCCTTATTTACTTAAGTCTAAGCCACTTAAATTAATCCATAGGTTATATAGTTTTAGAGCTACATATTTCACTCATGCTTCAAACATCACTTTAAAATTGTCTCAATACAAATATTAGGAAGCTGCCTCAAAAATAATTCATCATAGATCATAAATCATAATAATACCATTTTAAAATAACAAAAAATCGACAAACAACCAAAAAAAGCACTTTTGAAAACACGATTGAAAAATAAACCATCATACCAAACAAACTTGTGAAACTAAAAAATTGTAATGAAAAACTAACAATAAACACTTTGAATAATAGTTTGTTCACGAAAAATTTTATTGAACGCATTGAAGGTGTAAACAAATGTATAAGGTTGTCGGTTGCCCTGTCGCTATATTTCTAGACAAGAAAACAAGGTGATCCACGAGTTCATCTCACACGTTTTATTTCAAGTTTCTTTTCATGGATTGGTTGTATTTCTTGATTTAACCCATGTTCGACTCCCCTTAAACTAAAACTATTTATTTCTCATTTCGACCACGCTCACGAGAAATTTTCTTGAACGGATTGAAGGTGTAAACAAATGTATAAGTTTGTCGGTTGCCCAGTCGCTATATTTCTAGACAAGAAAACAAGGTGATCCACGAGTTCATCTCACACGTTTTTATTTCAAGTTTCTTTTCATGGATTGGTTGTATTTCTTGATTTAACCCATGTTCGACTCTCCTTAAACTAAAACTATTTATTTCTCATTTCGACCACGCACTCACACAATAAATTAGTCGACACATAAATCAAAAAAAAATTCCCTACTTTTTAACCACACGTTCTCCAAAAAATCATTATTCAAAACATCATTTTTTTTTCTCAAATTTCTCTTTATAATATTCATCAAAGGTGGGCTTATTTCGTCTTTTGCTCAAGACGATACCGAGTAATGAAGTCATTAGAGTGCCATTTCATAATTAGATGATCAATTTGGTGAACAACTGCGTGTAGTTTATGTAACATCACAGATTAATTTCAAAGCCACCATCACTGACCACCGACCCTTTATTACAACTCAAACAATCACAGACTTACTCTAAGTCAATCCTTCCACTTGTGTGTATGTATATGAATTGCTTAATTTTCTTCATGTATAGATAGTTAACTCAACTGCATACTCTCTCTCTAAGATGGGAAATGCAATTTTCCCATGTTGCAAACCAGATTCAAGTTCATCAGTGAAGATAATATTCCACGGCGGCGCCACCAGAATTCTTGCAGAAAAACTCGTCGCTGGCGAAATTATGTTCGAGTTCCCGGATCATATGGTATGCTATGCAGACTCATTCTACATAGGCCAACCAATTCCTGCACTGGCCATTGATGATGAGCTCATGACTGGTCAAACCTACTTTGTTCTTCCCATCGATTACTTCCCATCTAACGTTCTTTCAGCTTCTACTCTAGCCGCCTTAGGAAATCGGCCAAAAAGGGCTGCGGTGAGTTTCAAGGGGTGCCCTTTTGAGTACTTGAAGGGATCAAACGGTAGGGTTTCGATCAAGGTTTTGCCAGAATTTTTTATCAAACTGTTTTCAGAAGGTAATGAGAATGGATCAGGTGAAGATTCCGATAGTCCGGCTTGTGGTAGTTTTCTGTGCAGCACGCCGGAGTTGCAGAAGCATTATAATCAATTGGTGGGGTCTAAGAATCAAGTTTGGTCACCAAAACTCGAGACTATTTCGGAGTATAAAATCAGGTATTCGCCTTGCAGATTCATAGGGCTGGAATGGAAGCAAAAGGAGGCAGAAAATTGATCTTCAATTAAATTTAGAAAGTCCATTTCAAAGCGAGTGATTACTTTATCCGCCTTCGTTCGAGCTTCTTGATCATCTTGCGCTTTTTGCGACAATACAAAGTTCTTAACTTCGCCTCCTTTAATAACTCTCATTTTATGTCACAGTCCTGGTGTGACGTGTATCTTCCCCCATTCATCAAATTTTTAGGATAAGCTGCTCGAAACCACAAAAAAACAAAAAAAAAACTCTCCAGTTGTCTAATTGTTACACAAAGCGTGTAAATTTTGTGCATTAATTTTTCTCCTCAATTTTAATGAATATATCTGCAAAAAAATGTCTAGATTATGTGAACTCGATGAATAAGGTTAAATGATCATTTCTCAGACAGAAATTAAGGATAGCTTATTTCGTAAATATATTAACTTTTGGAGAATATGGATTTTTGAATGACTCCGTTGATGAATATATAACAACAATTCAATTAACTTAATTGCAATATACAGTTTATGATGAAATATATTAGTTAATCAAGTTATTGTGTACGTATAAAGATTAATTTCCTTGTTTCTTCTCTAGGTTGATATTTTACAGCAGATTATTGTCTCTTTATTTCTTATTCTTAAATGAATGGTTAAGTTAGAACTTTGCTTAAAAAAAATTAATTCTAGACTCCAATATGCTAAATTTATGTGAATTTAATCTATTCGAATCTGCAAATTTTATAACTACTAAATAACTTAATCGTGGGTCGTTCTATATTTTCAATAATTAAGTAAACAAATTATGATTAATGTTGTGGTATAATTGCAAGTGCATGATTCAATTAAACAAGCACTACCAAAAATCAGCTTTTCACCTACAAATGATTTACCAATGGATTGCATTTTATTAGACTTTTAACTACGAAAATCACCAACGAAATTTTTGTTGGTAAAAATAGTAGCTCTTCACCAACGGATATTCCATTCCTAATGTTGTTGTTTAATATATTTACCATTTATCAGCAGCATTTATGTAGGTGACATAATTCAACTTTTTTTCTAAAAAAAATGTGTCAACCTTACCCTCAAGGATTTGCCGTGGATAAAGAGTAGTTCATATTATCAACGAAATTGTCGTTGTTAATATTAATCAATTTTAATAATTAAAAAAATCAAACTTTCTCTTACGGAATATCCGTAGATGAAGGGTATTAATTTTTAAAAAAAAATAATTTAGCCTCTTCACCAACAAAAATTCTGTAGGTGAGGATTCATATTACCTATGGAAAATCCGTTAATGATATTAATCAATTTTAATAATGCCAAACCAAATGAATTTTTATTCTATATCGAAAGTTCACAACAAAATCTTTGAAGATGGCCTCTATAAATTAGCGGTCTAGGAAGTGATTAAACAATTTTTTGGGATTGGTGAACATTTACCGACAGAAAATCGGTTGATAATAAGATTTTTAAAATGTTCACACTTTACCAATGAAAAATTCGCTGGTAAAATGTTTACTCTTTACCTGTGACACAATTCATTGGTAATTATCAACGACCCTCAAATTAACAACGGAATTGCGATTGCTAATATTTTGTTGGTAAAAATTAATAGCAACGAATATCGTGGTTTCAGGAATGAAAAATCCGTTCTTGAAGCCATTTTTTAAAGTGAAATAGTAAAGTAGATTTAAGAGTCAGGATTATATTTCTCTCGAGGGCTATATATTTAATTTGAACATATCAAATTTTGATCGCAGTCTTGATTTAAATAATATTAACTAAAAAAAGAATTTAAACTATTAAATAAGCCATCATCCTGTATGAATTTAAGTGTGTGTTTGTCTCCCATTATTGGGAGAAAATAGAGTAATGAACAATATTTTTTTGAGAATGTGTGATTGAAAAATAAAATAATTTTATTGGTTTATGTGTAGAATATTTTATTGAGTGAATGTGTGGTGGATAATTTTACTATAACAAACAATGTTTTAAATCAAGGGTAGACAAACATGGGCTAAATAAGCAAGCACACATGTCATCATCTTACGTGGCATGATATGGGATAAATTGTACATCAAATAACTAAAAAAGTTATTAATCAACATATAAGAACTTAAGCTACACCTCTTAACAATATTGAACTTTTAAGATGAAATCTCAAATTTTTTAGGATGCATTTGATTGTGAGTATGAAATTTGTATGGAAATAAAATAAATTCTAGATAATTCAATTGCCTAAAACTTATTTTATATTAGAATTATTAAATAAATGTGTTTGATTGATTTAATTTTTAATTTAGAAAATATTATATTTGTCCATTTTTTTATTGGTTGGTAGATTGAGAGAGAGAGAGTTACTCGAAAAATATAAATCGCCATTTTCTAAAGAAAATGTTTTCTTATTGTTTTTAGAAAAATATAGTCAAATGACCAAAAGTTGAAAAATATTCTCAATGAAACAATTATCAGTCAAACAAACAAAAAGTAGGAATTTAAGTGAAAATTGACGTTTTTCATTAAAAAAAAATAAAATCAATCAAACTCACTCTCAATTCTTACAACAACTATGAATTGGTACCGTGGTTAAGAGAAGCCTTTTGAGCTTGAGAGAACTAAAAGGTACAACATCATATCTTACAATTTTCAGAAACTTGAGATGTGCTATGTGTGGGGTCCATTATGTACACATAGAATTTTCTCAGAAACTTTATGGACATATTCTGTACACATTAATAGATACAACTTGATACTACAGTAGTCACAATCTTTTTTTAAAAAACTCTCACCTATTCAATCCTCATGCATAAACATAACATATTTCTGCGATTATTTGTTACTTTATAAGTAAACAATATTATAAAAAAAAGTTAAACTATCTTTCTAAACATGTAGAGTGGAAAATGCATATAATGAATCACATAATTTTGTGCACTATGGAATGGAGACAAAATGATACAACCCATCTTTTTACCCATCTTCATTGTGTTTTCAATAATTTCCACTTGATTCTTTTGATGGACATCATTCCTGTTTATTTGGAGCTCTATATATTCATGATTTGGTCTAAGGCCCAACTGGCCCATCCCATGGTTAAGACCAGCCTTTTGAGTTTGGAAGTGCTATATCGAGTCACTGTCGATTTGTAGCACTCTTTCGTAAACTTTCAATTCTTGTATTAGGGTTTACACATTGATGTACATCAGGGTACACCATGGTGAACGTGTAGAATAAGTCTTCTAATAAAATGCGATTTAAATTGTATAACATAAAATAGAATCGAAATGAGATGGGACAATTCCCCTTCTGGCCTCGTCATTCGAAAGGGGACAATGCGGAGGGAGGTAAGGTCGAATAATTTTGCCATATGTTACCCAAAAAATTTCTTAGAAACATGACGATCATGTTAAGATTCATGATCGAACGGTGGTGGAAATTGAGGATAGTGTATAGTAATGCTGATGCAAAGCACAGGATTAAAGCTCCATTTCGTTTATCCTGTAAATATAAAGGTATCTGCTGCCCCATAAATTGGCTGACGCGTAGAGCGGATGGGCAGAGGATATTTAAACCCAAAAGCAATGTATTCTTTTACTTTTTAAGTTTTACCCAATTGAATTCCACGCGCTTTTCAAGTATCGTTTTCATTTCCTCTTTTTCTAAAAACTAGAATACATGGAAAAAGGGCCGTGTGATGCGCGTAGAAGGCAGAAGCGAGTGGGAAAGATGGGGATGGAAACGGGACAAAAAGTACGGAAGAGGAAATCGCGGGATGTAATAACGCGGGGTTGTCCCTGCACTGGGCTCGAGACACATACGCGCCTCGGTTTTCGTGAGTTGAAAACAAAAAAGCACTGACAGCAGTAGTAGTATTAGGTCTAGGCTCATGCATTAGATCTACACTGTAACGCACAAAACTGACAGATGAGAGAGACACGCAGAGATAAGAAGAAGATTGGCAGTGTAATCTAAGCTCATTTTTTTTTTCTTTCTTTCTTTTCACACTTTCTATTTCATTTTAGAAATTGTTTTGAGAGAATTTTATTTTTGTTCATACCAAGAGGTGTCAATTGGGACAGTCTTTTGTTTAGAAGCAGCCTATGTTGGGTGCGAGGCATCCTTGAGTTGACACGACTTACTCATGTGCTTAGAGTTATAAATGTGTCAAGTCTAGATCGATTATTGCAATAGTTGATAAAAATAAAGAAGGTTCATTTTAGAATCGGTTATATTCGTTTCTCAATCAGTAATCGATCCAAATGAATTGAGTAGATCGACTGACGAAGTTGGTTGTTGAATAGGCACAGAAGGGACTTCTCTAATTGCACGAGCTTGGCTATTCTCTAATTGCACGAGCTTGGCTATCACATCTTTCGATCGAATGGAAAGCTTGGAAGCCAATAATCGGACCGAATCTGAGATCAGAGAAACATCGATGGCCTTGGATAGATTATCTTGGATTGAGTTATCCCTATTCCTAATAGTTGAGTGCTATTGCCGTCGCAATGGAGCCAACCCATCTGGATAATTCTCGTTCCTATAAATGAGATTATTGGTCACAAAGAAAGGAAATACGAGATATAACTGAACATTTGATAACTTTATAGTTGATTGTTTTCGATGCGGGAAATTGAACATGTAAACGGAGTAAAAGGAATGACGCGTGGGATAGTATCAATTTTCAAAATATTGATATTTTGCATTTCACTATAATGGATCTAGTTCTAGGTCTCAACTTTCAATACAAATGCTGAAATGTACAAAAAGCTCAATAAATTTCCCTTCTTATAAATGGTAGGCTGGAGTACACAAAATGGGACTTAACGTGTTCAACTCAAAAAGACCCCTATGCCCCTAACCAAAGCCCTACATATTCAAAAAGGAAACAATGGAACCTATCCATTAGGGCATGCTTGCCGTTTTTTTTTTGCACGTGTTTCGATCGATTTTGAATAATATCGTTTACAAGAGGTTGAAAAAATCGATATTTATTAATTTTTTGGAGCACTAATTTTGAATTGTTTAAAAATAATCCAAAATTAGTGTAGTATAATTTTGAAATGTTCTTTCAACCCACCAAAATCGACGAGTTTTGGTCTTTTATTTTATTCTCTTCTAATTTTACACTTTATAAAAAAAATTATTCCGAAACAACCTATTTTATTTAAAATTATATTATATTAACTAAAAAATATTTATAATTAAAAAAATTATATTATAATTAAAAAA
>CAIGRB010086749.1:34207-54341 GCA_903798255.1 Fraxinus quadrangulata | reverse complement strand
ATTTTTTTTTTTTTTTTTTTTTTTTTTTATGACTCATGCGTCCATACTTCGCTGACGATCTTTCCTCCTAATTCGCCACACGGATTAATCCAAATGCGATCGCTAGCGCAAGTTTTATTCTAATACGTATCAGACAATTTTATCAATCCATGCAAGTTTATCCAAAATTGTATAAATAACTATTTTTATTTTTTTCCTGAAAATTGGAGCGTGGGTGTCGTGTGAGAGATGCGCGTGGAATGCAAGAGATGGAGTGTATAGGAGACGAGATTAGAGGGGGGGTGGGCGTGAGGGGGAGACATGAAAGTGAGACAAAAAAAGTTGGTATTGGGTTTGTGACTTTGTGTTAGGCAGCGCCGCTTTCTTTTTTGAAAACACACATTTTTTTTAAATATATTTTCTTAAAACTCAATTTGAATCACACATTTTTCAATAANCACACGATGAACCAGCTATGGTTCTGCCGCTGCGAGGTGTCGTTGTGCCGGGTATGATTTAGAATGAAAAGATTAGGTTAGGTTGGGTAGGGTATGATTTAGAATGAAAAGATAGATAATATTGAATATTATTAATATTTGATTTTTGTATAAACAAATTTTAGATTTGATTTTTGAAATTGAATCTTAAAAAATTTGGTTGGATATAATTTCCAAATAACACAAACACAACCTTATAAGAAAAACACTATTTTTAAATTTGTTTTGGCCTTGTAAATTAATTTTAGAACATTGTCCATGTAATTCAAAAAGCTCATTATTAAATGGCGAGTTATAGAGGGTCGAGACATAACTCACAAGGATCTTGATACTATCTTAGAGAGTTAAATAGGATGACTCGAACTTGCTCTTGGACTACTCACGACTTGTCATATTTATTTCCCTTTTTATTGAAAGTACTTTTTTCATCCACTGATGATGAGTCGGCTCGCAAACGAGTTAAAGAGCTGGGAAGCGAGCTATCTCTCTCGGCTCGCGCCACTTAAACATCACTATACTATCTAGGAATCTCAAAAGTGATGACAATGGGTAGAAATCTCACTCATGGGTTAAATGATGAGAAAACATTTGAACTTGAGAGTAAGGGATCAGCTAATGTATAGATTCAAAGGGGGTGAAAGAATCATGCTTTTAGAGAAGTGATGGTCCGAAATTTTTAAAATTGAATATACGATAAAAATATAAATTCGACCTAAATGAGTGAAGCTTGTTGAATTGAACTATCTTTTAACAAATTAGTTTTTTAGATAAAGGGTTCAACATGTAAAGTGTAGTGTAGATCTTAAGACAATATTACATATGCCGTTAAGTTAACGTCGTGATTATTTGTCAAAATTCATCTATAGAAATAACGGTTTCCATTATAATTCTCTTTGATGTTTTATAATTCATACCATTTCATGTTGCTACACATGCCTATATGTTCGGGTGGTTTTATTTTTATTTTTTTCTATCTTACGGGCCGGGTTTGGATTGAAATTTTGGCCAGGAGATGAAGACTTGAGAGGATCAATAAGTCCGTGGACTTCCTTGTAAACTGTATGACTTTCCAATCCAATTTTAATTACTATTAATTTTAAATGTTGGACATAATTATTTAAGTCCAAAAAAATTCATTTTTAATTATATATTGTTCGATAAAAACATATTTTTACATCAATAATTTTTTTTTATTTTTTAATTATATATTTCTCATCATATTTCCTTCTTGTTGTATCTATTGCATTATTATTATGATGATTATTATTACTATTAATTATACTCCCCCTAAATTCTTTTCCTGATCGCCACCTTCTCCGGCCCCACCTAAAATTACACTCAAATTAAAAGAATTACCACACTTTAAAATCTTGTAGTTTTCTCGACTTCACTCTTCCTCGTATGAACGCAACTTTAACAACATCAAATTTCACACTCTGCAATGGATCTACGAAGTTTTCCACGATGTCACTTATGGTCCATCTTCATCTCGTGTCCGTCCTCCTTGTCCCTACAAATACTGAACCCCCATCTAACTCAAATTATATAATCCACAACTCTGCGACAAATCCATGAAGTCTCCCACAATGTCGCTCTTAGTATATCTTAATCATCGTCGTCTTTGTCCCTATAGAATACAGACCCCCTTCGCAATTTTAAAGTCTATTATTTGAGTGAACAAATGTTCAGCTGACCAATTCAAAATGAAGGCCGGTTGGAGTCATGATATTATTCATAAGTTGACAAAAATATCAGCAGCTTTTTTATTATTATTATTTATACATCGTTTAACTTAATTTTATTTGTAGACATGGTCGGTGATTATTTATTTTTGAAGTGCAAATTGAAGCTACCACGTGACGGACAAATCTAACTTTGTCTCCCCAGAAATTTTGATTAAATGAACCCAACCGTTTAATTTAAGAAATTAGTGGGACAAAACTTAATTATTAAGATAAGAAAAGAATTAGGCTCGGTGCTCGAGAAGGGAACACACAAATTGATTAGTGAATAAAGAACAAACTTGTCTTCCCACGGTGTGTAAACTCGAACAGGATCGTCCACTTGAGAAATCGGCGGTTAAAAAATTTAATCTCGATATCGAGATCAATCATAAACTTATTTATCATGATTTTCAATGTCATCGTTGTTTAGCATAAACTAAATATCGACACTTACATGCTTGCTTAATTGAGCTGCTATTCTCTTTTGCTTTTTTATAAAGCATACTTCCCTCTTATTGAGAGTATAAAGTGATTTTGTGTCAAATTATTGAACCAAGATGGAATTTTGTATATGGGGAAAATTTCTAGGTTAAGTTTGATCTCAAGAACTTACTGTAAAAAGAATGATTGTTTTCGAGTTATAAGAAAATAAATGACTCAAAAAATTTTATAAATAAGTTTTCCTTAAAAGTGTTTTTTTTTGGAATCCAAGAAATGGTTATGTTCTATGAAAATTTTTATGAAAGTTACATTGAAAAGAAAAACTTGTAAATAATTACTCTTTTCGTCTCATTTATATAGGCTCGTGTTGTTTTCACACGGATTAAAAAATTTAATTTAATGTTATTGGAAAAATAATTTTTGCCAAAAACTTTCCTAATTTACTTTTATTTAATTATCAATAACTAGTAGTAAATTATTATTGGAACTAGTAAAGAAGTAAAAGTATATTAGTAAACGAACAAAAAAAACATTTTTAATTAAGAAACAAAACTATATAATTTGAACAAGAAAATAAGGAAAGTGGGCATATATAAATATGATAGATGGAGCATACTAATACTTTATAAGAGAATCAAATATTTGAAGTCTGTAAATATATTTAATATATTTGTACGATATTCTATGAACTTGTCGCTTTGAAATACATCTTAATCGAAATGTTGCGTCGTTCTGAACCACTCAATGCTAAAGAATAGTTCAAAAGCTCCACTATCGATCACCTTTCTTGGATCAAGAATATTCTTACAAGAAAAGTCGAAGAATGTTATAGCAAAATGCATGAACAATGGAGTAGAAAATAATATAATATATGTTGTAGTTTGGTGTGTAAGACGATATAATGATACGTAGTAATTATAAGTATCTTACTGACCCAATGTAAATTTTATGAAGAAATAATATCCCAGTCTACGACCCCAACTTCTGTGATAACTCTATTATTTTTTCAATGAGTACCTATAATTATGTAACTATTCGTATGTATTCTTTAACAACCGCATATGAGTGTAACCTCAGATCACTAACATTTACCTAAGTTCACAACAATCGAATAAATTCCGCACCATAAAACTTTTTAGGTTCCATCTTAAAAATTAACCTTATTTAGAGAAGCGGCTCAAATTATTCTGTTGGTTAATGTTTTCATCTTTACTCCATGTTGGATTTATCACTAAACATCATCTCCAATATTCTATCTAGATACAAGATATTCCATATTTTAGAGATTTAATACTTCAAATTAAGTTTCAAAAGACTTTCTATTTCAACTTTTTAAAAAAGATAGTAATTAATTCAATTAATAAGTTATAGAATTTCATTACTCTACTTCATAAATTATTTAAATTATATTTGAATTAATTTGTCGTTGGCATGTAAAAACATATGTTTAAATAAAATATAAGTACAAATTAATAAATATTTCTTGAAAAAAGCAATTGTAGAATCAAAATAATTAGTTTACTATAAAGGGTGTAAGAAATTTTACACCTAAATTTAAATACGTTATTTATTGTACATAAAATGATCTTTATAACGAGAGAGTCTCTTAACAATGTTTAAATATGCACTTCAAAGATGACGGCTCTTTGAACGGACAATTTTGAAATCCATTCGTTCATTTGAATCTTATCGGATCGAATTGTTTGTTTAAGTTTAAATAAACTCTGTCACCTTATTAAAATTTTGAATTTTATCTTAAAATATCTAACTCTATTAAGAGAGTGGATGAAATGTCTATACGAGAGCAATTAATGTTTTCATTTTTAATCGATTTGAGATTTATCCTTTAATAAAGAAAACTCTATCAATGTCTTACCATAAAAATAAAATTCAACTATGTTTCTTTTTTTCTTCTTATTTCTTAAAAGATATAAATATGATTTATTTCTTAAGAAAATAATATTATGCATGTACGATACACGAATATATTTTATAAATAGCATCTTTAAATTTAGAGAGCTATAATTTTCATGCATTCCAATAAATTCTCTATTTGACTCTTTATTTTGTTTTTCTCAATAAATATTTATTGATTTCTCTTTGTATTTTATTTAACATAATTTTTTATATGTCAATTGATTAATCGATTTGAATATGATTTGAATAATATAAGAAGTAAAGTATTAAAATATGTGATTTATCAAATATAACTATTGTACATTAAGAATAAAGAGTGAGCTTGACTCTCTATATTTTTGAAGAGCCAAACCCTCTCTGTTTTAAAAAGTTAAAATAGATAATTTTTTAAAGCGCATTTTAAGCAAATACTCTTTCAAATAAAGAAAAAATCTCTTGTAAATGTTTTTAAACACACACTTTAAGATATCCTTGACCTAGTAGCATTTTTCCTAATTCTTAATGTTTTACTCTTAGCATTAATACTAGGCCCCATTCAATGAGTGTTAAGCCACTTGTACATAATAATGTTACCAAATTATTGCCAGAGAGATAGATGACTTTTTTGGATCTGATGTTGACAAGAAAAAAAATTAGAAATTTTGTTATGGGTACATAATGGTATCCATAGAGTTTAACTCAAATTCTCAAAAATTAAAATAAATCAACTAAATATTGGCATCTGGCATTCTGTACAAAATCGGGCAAAATCACATGTACATCTAGCATAGCTCAATGCAATAATTAATTTTATGTTGGTAGGGAAAATTTGTGTGATTATAATTATAAAACAAGAGGGGATGTATCTGTATGTGTCATAATTTTTAGGAAAGTTAGTGTTATTTACTTTTTTATTTTTTTTATTTTTATTTTTTTTGAAAGAATGATTATATATCTCGTGGCTTGAAAAGAATATGTAAGATGAGAATTTCATTATATTCAGTGCCAGTAGAATAAAGATAGTGAGAACCAACCACGTTAGAAGTATAATTATAGTGGAGCCATAACTTAAAAATATAGCCAATGGAGTAATTTTTAAATAAGCCTAAAACGTAGGTACATAGTGACCAGTAGGGGGTGTTAAATGGAACGATTCGCCCGTTATTGGGCACGAACCGAGCAACAAAATACAATTTTGAGAGAGATGCAATTTCACAAAAAAAATATAAATTGGCGAGACGCAAAGGGTTCACCCCACCAACAAGCAAGCTGTTTGAGCAAGACGAGTCGAGTCGAGTCTAGTTCAACGATGCAAAAGTTGAGCGGCTTGACTTGATCTAACCCCTCTTTGATCTACATTTTTTTTTTCATTTTCATTCCTTATTTTTCACTACACATTCTTCAATAAAATAATATTTTTCATCACATCAATTATTTTTTCTTCTTTTTCAACCACATATTCTCCATCAATCTACTATTCCAAAATACATTCTTTCAAAATATTGTGGCTCAAACACACCCATACTGAAAATCCCTAGTGATGAGGAGAGACAATATGTGTGTGTTGGGTTTGTGGCAATACAATGACATTATGGCTCTACCACGAAAACATTTTAGTCCCGATTTATTTTAGTTAAGAATCAAAATTTTAGTAGATTTTTATAAAAATTATGAAATATATGATTGAATAGTTGTTAAAAGTTGTAGATTTCATAAAATGTGTGATTGAAAATGTATTTGATAAAAAATAATTTTAGAAAATGGGGTCAAATAGTATACAATCTACCCTCCAATTTACAAAGTGTCGCTAATCATGTCATTCGACTCCGTTTGTGTCGAAGTATTTAAAAATTATAATATAAATATCGTTCATAGTGTTATTGTGCATTTATCAAAGCAAGATGCGAAGCACAGTTTCGACCACGATGCCCTAAAATGGCATAAATGAATTGTGAATATCGTCTTGGTATTTTTTTTTAATACACGGCTAATTTTTGTCACTCACAACGGCATTGATTAGTTCATGCCATGTTTGGTGGAAATTAAAATTGTAATCTAAATTAAAATCAACAATTAAGTTTAATCACACATTTTATATGATCCACAAATTTTCAATGATACATTTCATCAACTTTTATTAATATTTACTAAAAATATGATTTTAATCCTCACCAACTAGAGACTAAACCCATTGTTTGGTATCATTTATTTCTTAAATACATTTTTCTCTTTCTTATTTTCAATCACACATTTTTCAATAAAATAACGTTATAAGCAAACACAATATTTTTCTTTATTTGTTAACCACGTATTCTCTATTAAAATACTATTCCAAAATACATTTTGGACAAGAACGAGGCTCAAACGGCTCTAAATATGTACCTTTTTTGGGGTAAAATTTGAAAATACGTAGACTACTTGTTTTCCACTAAGATAAAAATATTATTAAGCCCTTGTTTGAGGTCAATTATTTTCATTAAAATATATTGTTGAACAGTAATTTAATTATATTTTTAAAAAATAATATTACACGTAAATTTAAAAAAAAAAATCTAATTTTTTTATTCACACATTTTCCATCCTAACGCTATTACAAAATAGTTTTTTTTTTTGAAAAAAAAGGGGTTCAATCAAGGGCTAAAATTAAATGTAGTAAAAAGTAATGCAAGTACAAATAAAAGTTAGCGATTTTTTAGGCTTTGTTGATAAGATTTCTTTGATTTTAGATCGTTGATCAATTGTGATAAAATGATGATTGTAAACGCACGGTCCAGATTCTGTGATCTGCTAATAGTCAACTGTTTTACAAAGATAAAAGTGGTGGAAGGCAGTAAGAATTAATGCGTGATGGTGACTTGATCAAAGATCACAAAATCATTTATTCAGAACTCGTGGGATATGTTTAGCGCATCAAATCATACCCTTGATTGGTGAGGATTTAAATAAAAATTTTATTACATTTTAATAAAAATTGATGAAATATATGATTTAAATATTGTAAATTTCATATAAAATATGTGGTCGAAATTCATTGTTAACTTTAATTTAGATTAAATTTTAATTTTAATTTTCGCCAAATAAGGATTATATCGTATAAAGATTTATGACGTGCTTGTTGTTTATGTTTCGCACAATTTTGCCCACAGTGGGCATTAGATCAACTATGATGTTTCAGATATTGGATTAAATTGTATAATGAATTTAATATTAAATTGTAATGAATGTTACTAAGGATTTGTTTGAAATGACTTTTGCAAAGTCAAAAAGAGCTTTGAAACACAAAAGTTACTTTTGAACTCGACTAATTTTATAAAAGTGCTTAATTAGAAGAGGTTTTTTTAGAGAAAATTAATGAGAACAATACATAACTCCTAGCTTTAAAGACCAGGTTTCATAAACAACAAACTCATTAAAATATTTCAAAAATCAAGTCGTAAATAAATTTATTAAATATTAAAATACAATATATTATACATTAATTATTTCTACACACTACCACCACCCCACCATTACCTCCACCTCCTAAAAAAATTACCACCTACAGAAAACCAAAGCAGATCTACTAAAACTTTATCTCTCTATAGAAGCTTTCTCTCTCCATACACATTTATAGACACAAATAATTTTACAGGTTAGGGGACATTGTGTAAGAAAATAGACTTGCGTGGTGTCGATAATGGTGCATTGCAGGTGATAAACGTGCATCAGAGTTGATCCACCACTGCACCCCGCCCTATAGAAAACTCAAAAAATTAAAATTGTTCTCTCTATACAAAAGCTTTCTCTCTCTATACACATTTACAGACACAACTGTTACCAGACCGTCTGTGATCAAATCAATCTAATTTGTAATTGTATGTAACCAAGTTACATATTATCTGTAACTAATTGTGACAAAAATTTGTATTCAGTGTGACTGTTTGTGACCAAATCAATCTGGTCACAGACATTCACTATGAAGATATAATTGGTCACAACCGATCACAATAAATACATATTTGGTCACAAATGATCACCACAAACAAATCAGCACGCACCAAAGACCAACACAATCCACTACCACTCCCCACCACCTCCACTCCAATGCACCACACTACCACCTTCAACTCAAACACCTTCACTTCAAAATCCAGAACACCAATCACCGCCACCATTAATTCCACCAACACTTTCAACAAACACTAATCACCACCACCACTGTCACCACCATCGACATCACACCATCAACAAAATCACCACCAACAATTTTAGAAAATACAAGACTCGAATTATCCACCAGTTACTATGCCACGTCCTCATCTACTTTCAAACACACCTAAAAAAATCCACCACCACCTCTACAATAAAACATGCAAGAAGACCCAAATCGCCGCTGCCATCTCCTCCTCCATAGTCAAATCACCACCCCCATTACCTAAAATCATCGTCGCCTGTACAAATCACATTGTATAAATTCGTGTTCATGTCCTAATCACTATTATCTTCCAGATCTAATCTAATAACCCAACCCGAATAACTCAAATCATTGGACAAACACCTACCAAATCAAAATTAAAACCAAATCAGGAAAAGAAGAAGTTATTTGATTAATTTCTTGTGCGATACTTTCAATGCACCACACGCCTCCATTGTTCTTTGATAATTTCAATTTTTGACTTGGTAGATAGAGAACTGAGCTGATATGACGAGAACACCACTAACTTTGTCGGAGATTGACGTCGGTATCGGAGACCTGGTGGAAGCACCCTAATATGATAGTGAAGTAGTTGCACACCGATGCACGCTGCTGTTCTGCTTCGCCTCTCACAGCAGCAAACCACTGTGTGCAGTCGTCGAAAAGATTGTACAGAGAGTGGGGGTCGGGTAGAGTGGTGAACACAACGGTTTTGCTCCGCCTCTCACAGTAGCATACCGCCACGTATAGCTGCTTTCTTCGACATTTCTGTTTCGCCAGAGATATGGTCTGAAGAGTGGGGCTTGGGTAGAACGTGGACTGGTAGAAAGAGAGAGAGAGAAGGAAGAATTGTCTTGGATTTAGGAGCTCGAGATGGATGGCAGTGTTGGGGTTATTACGTAGATTAAGTTTAGTTAAATTTTTATTAATTACAATTAATATTATCTAATTACCACCTGATATATGAATTTTAAACTTAGCTCCCTTATTTATGGAAATTAATATTTAATTGTAGGGTTGTGGGTAATTTTCTCAAAATTAATTCAATGAGACTTACTTTAAAAATATTTTCGAAATTCTATTTAAGAATTTAGTTTCCAAATAAAAAATCACGATAACTTCTTCAAAAAAACTTTTAAAGAAAGTAAAAACAAAAATCATGTCAAACTAATCATAAGGGTTCGTTTGTCATGATTTTTACTTTTGTTTTTGCTTCCTGTAGAAGAGTATTTTGAAGAAATTATTTTAATTTTTATTTGAAAATTAATTTTTAAAATGACTTTCTATTTCGAAGATACGTTTAGAGAAAGTTATATTTGATCAAAATTCTCTACAAAAATATTTTTATAAAATTAGTCAAATAAATTCAAAAGTAACTTTTAGGCCTTAGCAACCATGTCAAACGGGCTCTATGTAGAATGTGGATTGCTGTAGATAATATTACCTCACAATGAATATTACTAGATGGCCAGAAAGAGGTTAAGGCGAGTGGAAAACAACAAAATGATGCACAGTGTAAGGATAGGGTCGTGGGGTTACGAGGTGGGGTTGAGGAAGGAAATTGAGACAAAACTATATTGGAGTTTTGACATAAAGACAGCTCGTGTTGACATCATTTTGAAAATTAGGTCTCCCTCCTCAACAATATTTTTGAAGTGGATACGATAATCGTGAGTAGATATCATGCGTTCAGCATGATAAATACCGATAATTTAAATTTTTAGTCGGCTCGCATTAATATGATATCACAATAAATGTGAAAAATGCTATAGTTTCACGTTATTTAACAACTAAACGATTGAATTGAGTGTGAAATAGGGTTGAGTCGATATGCACACTTTTTTAAGGGTTGTTTCATTTCTACAATTCTAGTGTACAAAAAGCAAGAAAAATTCAATTTCAATGGGATCGTAGAATGTGTATGTCGATTTGTCAATATGAAATCGGTAACACATTTGTTACACCGAACTTTATTAAATATTCATGAATAATAATATTTGAATTTAATTAATTTTATTTTTAATAATATTAAATATATGGGGAAATAATATTGTCCTTTCAATAGCCCTATAAGTGTAGGTCAAGATTGAAATGATTGATAAATCACACTTGGCCGTAGCCCCTTTTCAGTGGAATTTTGCACCATCTCAAGTCCCCTGCCCCCCACGCCTACGTCTATAAATCCACATGATTAATGGAGTAAATTTTGTAATAAATGTTTGGTGAATTGCACCAACTGAGTTGACATTTTAACATGCCTATTTTCCATGTGTCACGAGAAACATTGTTCTATTTACAAGGATATATGAAAAAAATAAAATAATTTAATAATTTATCAATAGATTACATTAAGTCATTATTAATCAATAATATAAAATTTTGATGAATGTCGAGCACATCTTGAATTGTCATAAATAAAAGAGTGTGAAGATCGAATAGCCTACTCAAAGTATATTTTATTAAACGAGTATTAAATACACATGCCGAGGAAGGTCGTTATTTAGATGATAAATGTTTTTATTAATTATTTTTTAAAAGAAACATTTCAAAAATCGTAATCTTAAATAAATATTTTCTACAAAATAAACAAATACGTAAAATATGGTATTATTTTAAAAACAATTAATTGGTGAGATTGATGTCAAAGAAAAAACAATCAACTTTAAAAGCGTATTTTCAGAAAAAACAATCAACTTTAAAGCATATTAATTGGTCCATAAGGGCTTTAAAATAAAATTATTATGTTCGGCATTTAGAAGGTTATTAATTTAGTATATTGGCTCGGGTCGCGATTGAAAATTTTCATTATTCAAGCTAAGTTATTAATTAATTGAATATTCATTTATCAGGGATTTAATGTAAATGTGTTTTGGCATAGTTGAGGATTGCTAGAGAAAAAAATTCCACCAAACGTACAATGAGTGTGAAACGCAACAAAAATGAGAAGTGAAAAACGAGACCATCAGAGAAAGATAGAAATTAAACACGATTCAAAAAATTTTGGATGATCACATGAGAAGTGAATTTTATTTTCCTCACTCTGAACTTATACCCACAAGACTAGAACACTATGTACAATGCACAAAAGTTTTTAGGGTCTGTTTGAGTGCAATAGTGAAATTTGAGTGGAAAGAAAATGAATTACAGGAAATTGAATTGCCTAGAATTGTTTTACTGAGAATTGTCAATTAATTGTGTTTGATTTGTATAATTTTTCACCTGAAAAATATTAAAATTTTAGATTTTTTGGTATTCATTCGACTTTATTTTTCATGAAAATTGTCCATGAAAGGATTTTTTTTATTTTTAACAATTGTTCATAGAATTTGTTTTCATTGTAAAACTAATAATAATAATAATTATAACCTGAAAACCATTTTCCCAAGAAATAGGTGGAAAAACCAATTCACCAGAAAAATGGTCACGTGGAGGCGGGTTGGGTGGAAAATATTTTTCATGAAATTTTTTGACTATCAAACGTGATAAAAGTAAAAAATAAAATTTCAATTCCATTTTTCATGAAAAAAAGAGCTTATCAAACAAAGCCCTTATATTTTTTATTCTTCCAATTTGTGGGGGGTTTTCTCGGTGCCACACACCCTTTTACGAAGCCACAATTGAAACATGGCCCCTAATTGGTCAATAATTTTTGAGATTATTTTGTGAAAAATATTTTTTTTGGACATGTAATTAAAAAGAAAGAAAAATTATTGATCGTGAAATTTATTTTTCTAGAAAATATATAATTAAAAATGAGATCGAAAATAATGGATTAAAAAAATGAAGACGAAACCTAAGTTATGTTGGGTAGAATTGTCCATGAAATCCTGTTCCCTATACATCACTACCACCTAGATCCTATCTCTCTTCTATTTGTTGAGAAAGTACCATTCGGGCGCAATGAAAACGAAAAAAATATACAAAATAAAAGGAAAATATGAATTAAATATTTCGTCAAATCACTGGATAGGGGCAGACACAGGAGTGACATGAAGGGTCACGCGACTCCCCAATTTTGGGAGCATTTTTTAGGGATAAAAAAAAAGATTTTTTTAATATTTTGTCTCAATTTTCGAAATCATTATGACATAACAAACGAAGTCGAAATATCATTTCGAAATACTCACGACCTAATTTTCTACATCGTTAATAGTACACGAAACGGTCAAACCGTAGCAAATGTTATCAAAGTAGGTCGTTTCAAAATAGTATTTCTAGAATTTCGATAACATGTTAACTTTAAAAATTATGCGACGATTGTATGCTAGCCGAATCTATAAATTGCCCATGTCATCTTGAAACTCGTTTCGAGAGCTATTTCATAGATTTATCAAATGGTCTAAACAAATTTCGAAAATAATTAAAGATTCATCAAACCTGCTTCTTAAAAAGAGGTGTCCAACTCGTCTTTTTTTAAATTCAATTATTATTATTTTTGCGATACAAATTTCTCGACATAATCTACATCATTTTATTAGAAAATTTTACATAGGATATGATATAAAAAAATTTAAACTTTACATTCTAAAAAATCATACCCCATGTAAATTTTCAAATGTAAAATTACATAGGGTACGAACTTTTTAATGTAAATTTTGGAATATAAAATCCCTTACAACTTTTTTGCAAGTTTAATTGTGTCTCTCTAACTCAAAATGTTTGCGTCCGTATCTGTCCCGTCGACAATACCAATTAAACTCTGAAAAATTAATACAAAAAAAAAAAAAAACAAAGCACACAACTTACAAATATAGACGAACTCGTACCCTATTTTCTAGCATTTTTTCTTCTTACCCTTGACGTTCTCCCTCTAACAATCAACTATGCTGGCCTCTCTGAATATTGGGAAATCATAACTTCATTGCACCTCGAGTCCTAATATAAACTGCAAGTGACTTAATAAAAGACCCACCAAAAAAATTAAAAAGATGTGACACAAATGAGAACAATGTGCAATCGTGACAAAAATAACTCAATATGAGGTTCCTAGTAGGAGCAGATCAAGTCCCATCAATTCCTTTGAGTTTTGATCATGCGATCATATTTTTCCACTAAAGTCTATCTTAGAATAGATTTTAACTCAAATGATGATCAAGTTTGAATTTTCTAATTAATAACGGTTTAACTCAAAATTTTGAATTTATTTACAAATACATTGGCTATTTAGTCTATCTTTGATGGAGATTAAAATCAGATATTCAGTAGAATTTGAAAAAAATTAATAAAATTTAAAATTAAAAAATTGTGTGTCTTATGAAATATATTGTTAAAGTTAATTATTAATTGATTTAAATTTAAATTTAAATTATAATTTTTACAAGTGGGGAAAAAGCGATATAAGTTGGCCTTATCTCTCTTTGGAGGGGATGATATATAATTACCTTAATACTTATAAGCTATAATTTATTATTTTGCAGCATAAAGATAATACAAATTAAAGCGAGGCATGTGACTTTAGGGCTTCCAAACATTACAAAACCTACAAGAAACACAGACTCTCTCTCTCTCTCACACACATACACTTTTTTCTTTCTGTATTCTCTTTCCAATAATCACAATTCACAAACCCACAGTCCCTATCTCTACGCGAGAGGTTGCGAGGAACCCACCTCATTTTTTTCACTTTCTTTTGAGTGAGATATAGAGAAGAACAAAAGTTCAAAGTGTTTGATGACGAGAGAGAAAGGTCGGCACCAAATACAGAAGAATAGATGGCGTTTCTCTGTGTGGGGGGTCCTTCCTTCGTGTGTTATTGCTCCTGATCTCTCTCTCTCTCTCTCTCTCTCTCTCTGCTGTAATTCTGCTATAACTACTTACTGGCAGGGATGGTCACAAGTCCATCTCACAGTGAAACTTTTTTCATCAAAAAAGCCAAGACGACAGTAGCAGTAAGTAGCAGTAATATGGAGTAGAGGAAAAAGCTCAATAGCCTGCCCCCTCTTTCGATCGCTCTCTGTCTCAGAAACTTAACAGAAGTAATTGCATATATATATCAAGTCATACCCTTTGTTCAAGATCTTTATTTTCCATATCTCTGTCTGGGTTCTGTATGAGTCGTTGAAAATCTTCTTCTGCTGGAAGAATTACAGAGACCCCACCTATTCTTAGATTTTTCAAGATTTAGAAAGAGTCCGTCTTGTGCTTGACAGAGACATAAATTTTGCATCTGTATATTTAGTTGTATGTACAGATTGTGTAATATTGTCAGTATTTTGAGTAGGACTACAAGAATTTGCAGTTGTGGCTACTACTAGGAGGCTACAGTCGGATTCTGGGGCCTTTGCGGACTGGGTGGCTTCATCTTCGTCATCCGCCGGGGACCTTTCTTTGGGATTTAATGCCGGACCCACCGCCGGTGATAACACAAGCAACACCGGAACCGTTAACGGTTCTGGTGGAGGAATGTGGCCCTCATCTGCTACAACAAGGCATGTTAACTACGGCCTACCTCCGGAATTCTTCGTAGTTGCTCCTGCTTCTTCTTTCCATCATAATACTCAGCAACACCACCACCACCACCAGGAGGCTGCCACTAACACTGCCACTGCCATCAACTTCGATCTTCATGGCATTAATTCATCTAACGCGGCGTCTGCCATCGGCGTCGGTGTGATTCCACTCCTCACGGCGGCCCCTTGTCTAAATATGGGTACTACAGATGAGGACTTGTTGGGTAATACACGAAATCGCAGTGGAAGTGGGATGCAACTGTGGCAAAATCAGCAAGTACAAAACACTTCAGCTTATTCGAAGAAACCTATGATTCAGGATCATAATATTCTACTTCAGACCGGTCGCGGAGGAAGTAGCAGCGGTGGCGGCAATGGAATTGGAGGTTCTTCGTCCGGAACAACCACATGCCAAGACTGTGGAAATCAAGCCAAAAAAGATTGTAGCCGGCGAAGGTGTAGGACTTGTTGTAGAAGTAGAGGTTATGACTGTGCTACACATTTGAAAAGCACTTGGGTTCCTGCTGCTCGCCGTCGTGAACGGCTGGCCATGGCTGCTACTGCCGCCACCGACGGGTCTTCTCAGTCCACTTCTGGCGCCAAAAAACCTCGACTTGGCACTTCTTTAACTACTACAGCTTCTCATACTTCAACTTCTAACAACACCCCTCCTAGAAGCTTTGACACCAGTTCCAGCCACCAAGGTATTCTTGTTTTACAATTATTTTCATTCTGGACAAATAAATTTCACGTTCCTTAAAATTAAGAATTATTAGTATCCATACAGATGCAAGCTTTAAAGAGCCATTTCCAGGCCAAGTTCGAGCCCAAGCAGTGTTTAAGTGTGTTAAAGTGACTGCAGTTGATGATGGGGACGATGAGTATGCATATCAAGCTGTAGTGAGAATTGGAGGCCATGTTTTCAAAGGATTATTATACGATCAAGGAGTCGAACCGAAAGACGGGTTTCCCAACATATCAGACTTGCATTTAAGTGGTAGCAGTGGCGCTGGAGGAGGTGGCGGCGAGGGAAGAAATGGGGCTTCCTCGTCGACCCTAGTTCTTGATACATCTGATGTTTATGCCCAGGGCGGCGGATTACTAGGAGGATCAAATTATGGTATTCCAATAAATTGATTTAAGAATATTTTCAATCTTTAGGGGTCTCAAAGCAGTGGATGCAAAGAAGAAATTCCACTGTATTCTGATCTTTTCATCACTGTTAGTAATAGGTTCTTGATTATTCTTCTTGTAGACTTTTAAATTATTAAAACCTTCCTTTCACTTTCACTTTCAGTTTCAGCTCTAGCCTCTAGCTAGGTTGCTCTAAATATGCCTTAATAATTCCTGTGTCATTATTTGCCAAAAAAAGATAATTTCCCTTAGATATAGTTTAGATAGTCTATATATATGTATTATCTTTATCTTGTATTTTCATATGCAGTTATGCACTAGATTTTGGGCATATGTGCATAATAATTCCAGTTCTGGGAAATATCTTGTTTAAAAGAACTGTTGGTTCATTGTATTTTAGCCATTATTTGAAACTGTCTCGAGGAAATGTATTCTGCATAATTTGTCTATTTTCATAAACATTTTGCCTCTAATAATTTAATGTTCACTGTTTTACTGCATTAGAATCACGTGTTGCTAAATAAGGATGAGCAGTAAGTGGATATTTCTTTTGGATATCTTTCGTGTTTCTAAAATGCGATTTGTTGTGGTTCTGAATTGTGGTATACAGTCTACAGGGAATCCTAAATGCTTCTGTAGAACTGATTTTATCATTTTTTGCTCTAAAATTCCTGGATTTATGTAGTTATTTGGAGAGGTCTGCCGAATTTTCACCCTATACCATTTTCAAGAAAATCTGGCAGCTCTTGATTTTATGCTAACTCAAAATTTCTTGAAATTGAATCTTTTCATCTTTGTTTAGAAGTTGCATGCAAGTAGAACATGAGGACTACAGAATGTGTCAATTATTAGTCAGTTTTTAATTCATCTGTTTTGTAAGTTTCCTGGTCTTTTATGTATTTACTTGACTTTAGAGGACAGTTTAGTGCTCTAATTAATCTGCATTGTTGACTATCATGTCATTGAAAAATATTATAATTTTTCTGTATTAGCATATAATTTTAATCTCCGAACGGCGCAATTGACTTTTTTGCCATTGCTAATGATCCCGTGCTGTCTGCTTTTGGAGGTCTAATAATATGATTAACATTACTTGTTTATATTATATTATATAAACTGCATTGTCTCCTGTTTTGTGAACACTCAAAGGTGCCACACACTTTTGTTTACGGTTTTCTTGTTCGTCTTTCGGCATAAGATTCCACGCTTTTCTTGTGTTCATATAATTTTTACATTTTAACACAATTTTTACATTTTTAACTATTCGTCTAGATATTTACCTTTCGAGGTGTTATATGTAGTTATTTGTGCATATCACATTATTATATGTGCAGACATGATCTCAAATTTCAGGATCCGACTATTGTAGTAGGTTGTGTTTGCTTATAGTTTATGGCCTAATCCAGTATTAAATGGACATGACTTTCCTTTGGACACTCGGGCTGTTGGGGAAACATGTGGTTCCATTATCACGAGGTTTGATACTCTCATGAACTTGCCTAGATTTCTTTTCTACTAATTTCCCAGTATGTGTTGAGAAGTTTATCTCTATTTGGTGAAGTCACGATTTGTATATTTATGTGGTGCATTTCAGTTTAGGTACTTAGTTGCGCATGGGAGTCTATCATTTTTAGGTACTTAGTTGCGCACGGGACTCTTATCATCATACCATATGTTTGTTTATATTTTGAATTTTGTTGTCTATCGAAATAATAACATGATCGCTAATACCTTTTACATGTTTTACTTAGGTTTAATGTTGTGTGAACTCTTGTACGATATGATCTCTCTCTTCTTGTGTAAAGGGCCTTTCACGTGTTTAACTCAGGTTTTATTTTATGTAAACTTTGGTACGGTGTTTTTCATTAGGCACGCAGATTCTTGGTCTTTTTGTCCATTTCCAAGTGGTTGGAATTGAACTACAATATGCTGTCACTCCTAGTTTACAAGTAGGGAACAATGCCTAAGATAAATTTACTTTACTTTCCCAGTTCTCTTATCGACTGTTGAAACATTTCTTACATATTTGTGCATATATTGTTCGGTGTTACTTCAATCCATTGCTTAATCTGGTGAGTCGGGATTATTTTGAGCATGTTTTATGTACTCGGAAATAACCTTAAGCAGCTTTTGGTACTTAAAAATCTGTTCCTTTTCTTTGTGCGATTCTGAATTCGTCTGGTTTATACTTCATTGTTGCACTGGGAATCGAGATTTGTCTTAATTGTGAACAGTGTAATAGGGGAGTTTTTATAATCCTGTTTGTGTTTGATGTTAAAAGGGTTTGCATGAAATAATCTCTAAGTTGCATATAGAAACTCTACATGAATTTTTTTAGCAAGGTTGTTACCATATTTAGCCTTATTCCACCTTGGTTATGTCGTGACTTTGTTTTCGTCGTGACAACTCGGTTTTAAAAACAATATATTCAAGCTCGACTGTAACGATAAATAAGTAGAGCTTGAATAATTTTAGAGATTATAAAGTTGAGCTCGAGCCTTGAATCATTTGAAACTTTACCTATATGTTCAATGAAAGTTGGGAAATAGCGCTCTCGGTTCACCAGGCTGAATCATAATCATAAAGAGTTTGATCTTGGCTTATAAGTAACTATGGCTATATGCTTACATCTCATTCTGTGTATCAAAACAAAAACACAAATAACAAATTGGTCAAATGATTTCTCCAATTAGTGCTATTTCTGTCAGTATGGCCGATCCATATATAACAGAAGGGGAAAATTCATGAGTAAAGAGTTTAATTATAGGTCATTTCAAAATTAAGATAAAATGTTTAAAATTTCAAAATCGGATATTTATTGAATTTTATTTTTGAAACAATTAATTAAAAATATATCTTATAAATCAAATATAAGGTTATAATTCTATGAAATTCTGTCACAAATTATCGAATTAATTAGTTGTAAATGATTTTTCGATCAAAGTTGAAAATTTATATGTCACAAATTATTTCACGATCATAAATTTTTAAGTTATAATTTATTTCATAGTTACAAAAAATAATTAATTGACAACAAATTATGTTTATGTCACATTATCAAATTATTACTTACAATTTAACACATTTTTAGGTCACATATTATTTATTGATCATACATTACCCAACTTATTGGTCAAAATCAACCAAATCATTTGTGACCATCACAAACACTTATGACCACCACCTTACCACACCACTAGCCGCATTGCCGCTAATCCACTGTCGCCAAAACGACAACCATCACCTCTGAACAGCAAAATCATCATCTTAAATACCGCAGCCATCATCACCACCGTATCCAACATAACCCCTGCCACCGTTGGATCCAACAAAGCTACTTCCACCTAAACACCACCACCTTCACGAGCACCACCACTGCCCCCATCCACCAACTGAAAACACACCCAAAAATCCACATCAGATCATGGAGCTGCAGATCTGGACCATGACGTGTTGCAGGACTGAATCGGCAAAGGAGTAAGAGGTAAGAGTCAGCGGGCTGGACTAGGCGTGGTCTCACCTACAGCGGCGCATTAGCTCTCATTGGTTTCACATAGGAAGCAACACCACCTACAGCCATGCTTGGCTTATGTCGTCGCCCAGCGACTGAGTGACGCTCGTCTCGTTGATCTATGTACAGTATCGTCGTCGTCTCTCCGATCGTCCTCGTTGCTGTCGCTCAACTGTTGTGTAAGAGAGACAAAGAGGAGATTTGGAGAGAGGTAGCGACTGTGGTTGTAAAAATAGGAAAGCGATTGAGAAATAATTAGGGTCTAGTGGGGTAGATTGTAGTGGGGTGGATATGTAAAATAATTTTTATAATATTATTATTAATATTTA
>CAIGRB010086749.1:0-20905 GCA_903798255.1 Fraxinus quadrangulata | reverse complement strand
GATATATTTATTTATCGAAAATCATTTAGTATTGAATGAAATATTTAATGTCAAAGTAACCCACTTGAAACTATGAAATAGTGATGAATTTGAAAATTCTCATACACTTGTCTCACATATGAAAGTTATGAAACTTTTGTGTGGTTTATATAGTGTAAGGTTGAGAATTGAGTTTGGGCCCCAATGGGTACCAATAGTCTTTGAAAGGGAGGAGATCTATATCCTATTGTGTTCAGTCCTAACCCAACATGCGCGGGACGCCTTCGCCTTCCTTCCGGTCGGCTCGGCACGGCACGACGTGCCCGTTTCCGAGTCCGAGTCCAGTTCGGTCGATCAGTTCGGTTCAATTCGATTCTTGGACTATATTAATTTTTTGGATAAAATTTATTTAAATTATTGGGCCAAATTGTTATTAATCAAATTCTTAGGTACTTAATGATATTATTTTTTGTTGGTTTATTTTCGAGTAATTTTCTGGATAGACTGTTATCAGTCTAAACAGCCGACTGTTAACCGGACTGAACAGCCGACAGTTAACTGTCTAAACAGCCGACTGTTAATTGAACTTTGTTGTCTGTTCGAATTTTGGGGACTGTCTAAATAGTGATGACTGTTCTGAAAATACTTGAAGGTTGTTCGAATGACCACAAACAAGTCTATAAATAGCTTGCCCCGCTCCCAGAAAAAAATTACACAATTTTCATTGGGTTTATTCTCTGCATTGAATCTTATCCTCCCTCTCTCTCGTTTTGATAATTATTTTGAAATAAATACACTTCATTGAGTTCGTTGGAACTCCTGCAGATTTCTGTGCTGCTTCCGTAGGAGACGAAATTCGTTCTAGCCTGGANTTCTGAAAATACTTGAAGGTTGTTCGAATGACCACAAACAAGTCTATAAATAGCTTGCCCCGCTCCCAGAAAAAAATTACACAATTTTCATTGGGTTTATTCTCTTCATTGAATCTTATCCTCCCTCTCTCTCGTTTTGATATTTATTTTGAAATAAATACACTTCATTGAGTTCGTTGGAACTCCTGCAGATTTCTGTGCTGCTTCCGTAGGAGACGAAATTCGTTCTATCCTGGAAAATGATTTCTGGACTCTTTTAGCATTTTTTGAAGGCAACAAATTCGTTTTAAGGAAACATCGTGAATTCGGTGGGCTCGAATTAATACTGTGATCTTGTTGATCAATCTGCTTACAATGTCCAAGGAAATTCTGTCAAATTTCGAAGGAGACATTTTATATTGGAAAATCTAAATCCATATTAGGCAGCCCTCTTGAGAAATATAATGTTTCCTGTCAGATACTGATCCTATTTCGATTATACTGCATTAAATTTCATGTTTTGCTTAGTCGAATGCTTTGTACTTTTGTATCCTTAATCTTTAGTAGTTGGGGCTATTACAAACGAAGTGCACATTCATCAGTAATGGAAGACATGTAACTGAGCTTAAATTCAGAACATCGTGGATAATAGTAAATGCATTTCATTCCATTTCTTTTTATGCCGGGAACATGTTTGGTACGTGGAACTTTATATTCTAGATTTTTTGTTATTACACGTATAGATCACTTCATAGATTACTGAACACGAATCCCTGTTATTTTAAGGATTCCGAGTTTGAGGATTCGATGATCTTGTAGAAAGAGAGGGTCTCATTTTTATGATCTGCTCTTCATCAACACCCATAAGTTTAGCAGCAGAACCTGATTCGAAGAAGCGCTTCACTGCATCTTCCATGTATTCTTTCCCTTCCCGGACTGTCATTTCTTTACCAATCTTTCCTGGGTAAGATATTAAGATATCGTCCCCTTTCATTACCGCTGCAAGTTGTATTAGTTCTTGTTGAAATTCGCTTACTTTGGCATCTTCATTCGCATCTCCCTGCCTAATCTTAACTGGATTAGGCAGTTGTTCTGTGTAACAAGTTCGGCAAGAAACACAATGTTACTTGTATATTCTGCTAAATAAAGATCAGATAAACAATTGGATACCAAATTTACCAGGGCAGTCGGTTCTGGGCTTGCTGCGCGTCTGGAGAATGGCTTCAAATGTTCCTGCCCATGCCTCCCTTTTTGTAAGCGAAGGTGAAGACAAGTTAAAAATCTTCCTCACTGTTGCTGGAACGGAAGAATGCTCATATTCTGATGTTGGAGTTGGTGAGCCATTAGGTCCATGAACAACTGCATCATTATCAAAATATTGTCTCAATCATGGATAAAATTTTACGAAACTTAATACTAACAGCAAAATGTTGACTTACCAGTACCCTTCTGAATCCAGGGAGAAACCATAATGGTAGGAACCCTAACTCCCAATCTGTCAAATTTGAATAAAAATGGCTCAGGCCCAACAATTCCATCAGGGCTAGGAACCCCATTAACTGGTGTTGCCACATGATCATAAAATCCACCATGCTCATCATAAGTAATCAAGAACAGGGTTTCATTCCACTGTGGACTTGCCCTTAATGTCTCGTACACCTCCTTCACAAACATTTGGCCTTGATACACATCGTGCGATGGATGATCGTCATTTGCTGGCTCCGATTTAGAGTCCATGTACCTCTGCTCCACCACAACATAACCCGGCAACTTTCCATTTTTAGCATCATTCTTGAATGAAAGGTCGTACGGATGGAACTTTCCTACGAACTTGAGCTTCCTTAGGTTTCTGTAAAAGAGTGTAGCAGGAATATTTTGGTAATAAATGCCAAATGATATCCCAGCATCGTCAAGGTCCTCGAAAATCGTGCGCTGCGGGTAGCCCTTGGCGAGCAGCGCCGCCACATTGGAGGTGGCACCATAGGACGTTCCGGAGTGGACGTAGAGCCTATTGGGTTGAGTTGAAGCTGGCACTGACGCGAACCACCGATCACAGACTGCAAATTCAGATACCAGGGTCTTATAAACCGCAACCTGAAAATTGTACAACAAAAAACATTCTAAGCACAACAAAATTATGGTAGGTACATGAATCTTTTTCCATTCAATTCGTTGCCAGATTCACGAAAGAACTACAAATTTATGACAATTAAATAAATCCTTTCTTCGCACGATCATTGCTAGATTTACTAAAAGATAGTTTAGTACTCCTGTTGGTCATGTATACTCAAGTTCTTTAAATTAATTACAGGATTAAATTTTTTAGATAAACAACAAACAGTTGATTTTAATATTTTAGTTCCTGTTTGACCATCCTTCTTTCAATTTTTTTCTCAATATTCTTGCAATAAAATATTTTTCACGAGAACCAAAATCAATTTCCTATATTTTAATCACGTATTCTCGTAAAAATTATTATTCAAAAATACATTCATAAAAAATAAAAAAAAGGAGCCCGTCAAACAAAGGCTTATTATGATGCATGGATATTTTCTTAAAAAGAAGAAAAAGACAATATGGATGTCCTCGTCAATTTCTCGATTTGCGTTCACACTTTTTCTCCGGATAAGATGCTATGGATGGCATAAATCATAAAAAATTGCAGCCTTTTCACAGTTGTAACAAATAAGTGGCTTGAACTAATCCTTCTCCAGTCTATTTTTTTCGGGTGGAACATCAAATCTAAATAAATTGTCACGGACTCAAACAAGCAATTAAATTTTAATAAAGTCCATGATATGGGACCTGTTAAGACTAAAATAATAACCTGAAAAAAACTTTACCTTGTCAGGTTCAAAGCCATTCATAACACTTTGTGGCATGTTGGGATCCATGGAATTAGCCTGCTGGGCAAAGCCATTCATTGGCGGTGGCTTCGTAGAGGTTTCATTTGATCCAAAAATCTGTTCTCTAATGGCCTGAAATGAGTGGCCAGGATCAGGATCCACAAAATGGGATTTATTTCCAAAGAAAACACGAGGAGATTTAGCATCAGTCGTGTTTAAAACATTGGATTCTGAGCCATCAACTCCATTAATTTGTGGGTTCAGCTTCTTCATCCACCCCAGCATGTGGTCGAACGAGCGGTTCTCCATTACCAGCACTACCACTGTTTTTATGGGACTTGCGGCGGTGGAATAACATGGGTGGTGGCTGAAGAGGATGAGGAGGAGGAGCACGGCGGCCGGGGCGGTGGCTTTGGCCATAATAATGCAGAGATTTTTTGTGTAGACAGTGTGGGTACGAAGAAGTGACTGGGTTTTGAACTTTTATAGTGTAGTTGGATTCTGACGTTATCAATTCACACGTTTAATGAGATGTTTTGTCTGTTGTGCAATAATTTCGTCTCAGAATTCAGACTCAGAATTTAATGTTAGTAGTTCATTATTTTAACAGTGATTTTTTTTAAAAAAATGGGTGGTTAAAAAGTTTGATTTTTTTTTAATTTAGGTATAAAATATTTTATTGTATAAATATATAATTAAAAATAAATATAAAAATTAAATAATTTTATTTAAAAAGAGACAAACAAGGACTTATATTGTATGCACTTATATGTGTAGAACCATCTTGAAAATCTAAAGAAGTTTTAGTACCCGTTTGTTTCCAGTTCTTTCAAAAAAAAAAAAAATTTTACATACTCATTTTTAACCACATATTCACAAAATAAAATATTCTATGCATAAACTCAAACATTTTCCCTACTTTATAAACAAACATTATTAAAAAATTCACTATTCAAAATAATGTTTTTCCAATATAAGATCCACCAAACTCGGACTTATGTGTTAGTTGTGAAGTCCAATTATGTAGTTATACGAAGTTCGTATGCAGATCAATCTTCGCAGTAAAATCATTGCGAGGTTGGAAGGTTGCATGAAGTGGGCACATAAGTTTTCTTTTTAAGTAAAGTGATGAACGAGCAGATAATCTCATATTAAAACAAACCTCTATAAATCTTGCACGTTCTTTCGTACATTTATTTTCTTACTTTGATTTTATTACATATTATCGTATTGAATTAAGATTTCTAATACCCAACACCGTGAACTCTCTAATTTCCAAGTGATCAAATTTGTTAAAGCACCGTGTATAAGTTAAGACCTGATCTTCCATTAGGCTGTAACTTGTAATGTACTGTGTAACTTCTAAGCTTTAGCTATTCTCTATTCATATTTAGATATCAAAATTCAAGCGAGGAAACGATTTAATATGCAATAAATGATTGCATTTGATAAAAATTTTGGCAATTCGCGAAAGAACGAAGACAAAGAGTAATATGTTTAACTTCTCCAAGAAGAGAATAGACGTATGAAAAAACAGCAAAACTTGATCTCGAAATCCTTTTTTATTATAAAGCTATTCTAAATTACATGTCTAATATATAATAAGGGCCCGTTTGATAGAGATTAATATCGGATTAAAATTGAAAAATTAATCGTTATTGTTGACTTTTATTAAACGAGTGGGGCCCAATAACGACTATATTTTTTAAGTTTTCATGATGGAGAAAATGATATTGTAAATGACTTAAATCACATTTAATTAAAAAATGTCACTTTTTAGAGTGTGTTTGGTAGAGATTAAAATCGGATTAAAATTGAAAAATTAGTCATTATTGTTGACTTTTATTAGACGAGTGAGACCCAATAACAGCTATTTTTTCAATTTTAATATCTATGAAACAGGCTCTAAATTAAAAACTATCTGCCATTATTTTGTGAATGGAATGATACTTCACAGTTAAAGGAATAATCCAATCCATAGTGTGGGCTGGCAGTATATATCAATTGTTGCAACATCAAACGAAAGTCCAACTTCTTTCAAGGCACGATGACTTTGCCAGAGACAACTAGATTAAGACATCAATATTTCTTCACATTCACGACTATATAATTTATCTTTTAAGGAAAAATAAAGAAAAACAAAAACAAAATACCGACAACTCTGCGTTCTAAACCCAGCAATCAGCCTAAGATCGATTTGACAGGATGCAAAAAATACAAACATTATGTTTTAAACAAACAAAAATCGTCGGTTTACAACTTTGCATATAAATAAAAGATTTTTTACTACTTATCATGCGGATTCCAAGCCGTAGATAACTAATTTACATTCTCAGGTATTCTCCGAAAACAACACGAATAAAAGTGGAGAGATTTCCGAGTAAATAGATAAAACATGAAATACATGTATACTGTAGCACAAAGAATATACAGATGATAGTATCAGTTGTTCTTGACACACTTACAGAAGCTGTGATCAGTTCCAGGGAGGAGATGATGGTTTAGATAGAAAATCTTGAGTTTTTGTCGAATAGTTTTGATCCAGGCTATGGAGTTGTTCCATCAGCTGAGATCTCCTTTCCTTGAAGAAATCGAGGCGAGTTGTTAATTCGACCAAGGTCGAGGACGCTGCTGAGGGATGTCTCGGATAATCTATCACCTGCTACCATTATGGGATCTTAGGATCAAAAAGTACATGAAACTTGTGTTTTTTGTGGTCGATTAACTCGTGTGTCATAAGGGTTGTTAAAATGGGAAATTGCAGCATAAGTCCCCAATCTATTTGTCTAGGTAACAAGTTGGTCCTCAACCTTATTGTTCCACAATCTCCAAAAACAGAAAAAAAAATCCAAATCTCTTTTATGAAAACATGCCACACTTCAAAGTTGGAAAAATTATAGCTTCCTAAAGTTGGATATGAGAGTTATCTGACAATTTATCAGAGATTTGATGATTCGTTATTAGGACTATTGTGAGACTATATTAAAATGCAGGGGACTAACTTGCTACTCTGGGCAACATAGTCTTCAGTATTCTAGCCTTTAGTTAAGGGATAGCCAAAGGCCTGAAAAAGTATTTCAAATCTTACCTCTGCTGCCCTAGAAGTAGAAGGTATGGATGCAGAATCAACGGCACAATGGTCGTCCATAGATAAACTCATGCATGCCTCATTACTTTTGGAATCGCTCAAAATCGTTGGATCTATGAACGGCTTCCGGGCAGACAGCCTACTACTGCTGCCAGATGTTGATACGTGCCCCTTCATATTCCTCAAATCTGCCCCTAACAACTCCTGCAACAACTAAGATTAGAGTGTGATATCCATAAATCATAACTAATAAAGTCAAAAATACGTACGACATAATTGTAAATTTTTAGTATCCTGAACAAATATTCGAGAAAAATGCTTTTTGTACAAGACCATTCACAAATTGACGAGGTGGCAAAAAAAAGGGGGCAGTTTTATTTTTTTAGTTGGTTGGTGAAATTTGGATTCAATCATATTTCTCAACGTCATTTGTTGATAAACAAATCTGTAAGTTGTAATACACATGTAACACAACCAAATATTCAAATGGATACAGGCAATTCCATTTTGTTAAATTTCATTAGAGTCAGCTCAAACGACCTTTGGAGCCCCAAATGTTGGGTCCATGGACTTTAAAGCCAAATTTCTGGGTAGTGTAGGATAGGTCGAGGATGTAAGTACTAGTTTGAAGAATGATCAGACAGTCATTAGTGTCTAATTTAATCCAAGTCAATGAGGTTATCATTTGAAGCTGTAAGGAGTAAGGACTGCAGATTCCTATTTGCCACACTATTGTCTTTCGACTCCTTTTAAATGTGCCAATCTGTGACCTGTCAACATTTACCAATATAATAATGCTATACGAAAAAAAAAAGACTCCCAATTGGTAAGCCCTTGTTTGGTACCCATTAATTTCCAAAACACATTTTTCTCTCTTATTTTCAACCACGCATTCTTCAATAAAATAATCTTACACGCAAACTCAAAACTTTTCCTCATTTTTTAAGCACACATCCTCCAACAAAATACTATTCCAAAATACGTTTTGGGCAAAAAATGGAGCTCAAACAGGCACTAAATTACTAACAACAATTAAAAAATAGAGTCAATCCTGTAATTATTTCATAATTTTACGCATAAAAAGTCCAAACCAATCATATTCTACATTCATGCAGCCATGATAGTAACTGAATAAACAAATAAACATGTGCATTCACCTCAGTTCTTTGTTTTCTCTCATGGTTAACAAAAGCAAGGGTCGTGTCAAAATCTTGCTGAAAATATTTCCTGCATGGGAAGATGAGCTTATTCAATACCAGATACGGACATGCTGAATATTCTGGTGGCATAAGAAATGTGTCGAGTCCATAAGAAACTAAAAGCTCGTAAAGATGAAATAATTGGACTTCAACTTACCTTTGAGAACCATGATTGGCAGCATGCTGATAATGATCACGTTCATCAGAGAGAGAGCCAAATTGATGCTGACGTTGCTGATTTAGCTGATGGTGAAGTTCGGCAACCTTGTGTTTCAATCTGGCCACATCTGCTTCAGCAAGAGCTATCTCCTCAAGCTCGGCCCTTGTCTTCATAGTTCACAAAACATATAAGAAATTCTACAAAATTGTCGGATAATTGGAGGACATGGACATTGACAAATACCTTAGAATCCATTCCACGAGAACCAGAAAACTGTCCAGTGGACATGCTTAAGCCAACTTCCAGGGCAGCCCGTAAATCTCTCTCAGCTTGCAACTGTTCTTGCAGTCTTGCAACCTATGATAGAAGCCAAAAAAGTCAAGTCTTAGACTAATATCAGCCGTGGTAAGCGAAAATAAGGTTGATTATGCAAGCAAAGAACGTCTATGATTCTGCAAACTTTCTCAGGGATAAGTGTCAAAGGAGAACAGAAATTAAACATCAATGCTCAAGAAGTCATATGACACAGTTCAATAAAAATTAAGGTTTAAGTGGAGGGAAAAAATGATGTTATTTAGTCGAAGTGAAAAAATATGTTAAGACGTGATTGTATTTTCAAAGTTATGAGAAATGAAACGAGATGGTAATCACTCTCACATTACAACAGATCACTAAACAAGCTGCCCACACCCAAAATGAAAGGAAAAAATAGCAGGAATCTTCGTTCAAGGATACCAAAGAAGAATTAGCTTACAAGCATTATGTATAAGTGTTTAATATAGCATCATCCTGATACCAAGAACACTCACAAAACAGCAAGAATGTTATGTAGTCAAGGTGTTATGTAGAAGTGTTCAATATTGCATCATCCTGATACCGAGAACACTCACAAAACAGCAAGAATGTTATGTAGTCAAGGTGGGAAATATGTCTGCCATGATTGTACAATTCAGTGAAGTCCAATGAGAAGCCTCATTTCAAAGTTATGATACGAGACAGAAGATGATAATCACTCTAATCATGTGACGTCCAATGAGAAGCCTTGTTTCGAATTTATGAGACGAGACAGGAGATGATAATCACTCTAATACTACAAAACGAGCTCTAACTAGAAGTGTAAAACTGACACATACATCTTGTTCAAGTGCCAAACGACGTTCATGCAAAGCTTGCTTCCTTCTCTCCAAGCTAGCTTGCAGAATTGCATTTCCTCTTGCCTAAAATTGATGAGCAATCATATTGTATTAGTAAACATTACACCAGTGATACTCCGCAATAGCAGTTGCTAAAAGCTAGATTTACCTCTTTTGCAATCCTGTGACGTAAATCATTCTTAGCGAGCTCTAATCTCTGGATGGCAACTCTGCAAACAAATCATCAAATTTAATGTGAAAAGGCAAACCAAAAGACAACAAAAAGGTTCAATGGAGGAGTCCTCCAGGGTTTGCCAAAAAGAGAGTATGGAGACAACTGGTATGCTAATGAATTGTTTTTAAGCAAACAATCAAAGAAAAAAGTAGTAAAATGAAAAGTTCAACACAAGGGTCTTCCTAGAAAAATTCAGAAGTAGTAGGTATTTAGACTTGATTGTTGATAAGGAAGGAAGATCAGAAGGGGATGCAATGCAAATAAGGGATTTGACAAAATGGAGAACTGCTGCAGAATTTCATGAGATTGAAATATACCTAAAAGGTCAAAAGGGTAAGTTATCCAAATAGTTAAGACCAGCTAAGTTTTATGGTATTTGAGTATCACTGTCATCAGAGTACAGAATTTTGTTAAGATGAACGCAAGAAAATGAGGATGTTTAAGATTGACGCGAAAGCATGCACGAATGGATAAAAATGGATGGATGTACAATATATATGTGGATATCAAAACCACTGAGGACAACTAAGTGAAGGATGGCATAGATGATCAGGGCAAGTCTTGGATAGACCAAAAGATCGTGTTTATGAGGGTAAAGTGATAGACCAGAAATAATATGACCTGAAGTGGTAGCAAATGACTTGACTTCATTGAATCTTTCGGCAATGAATCAAATGGAAGGGCGAAAAAGGATTCACGTGTCCAACCTCGACATTACTAGGAATAACGCTTAATTCGTTACTTTGAATGAGGCTTAGTTCGTTACATAGTTGTTTCAATCTACTCGATATTCATCTATAAGTAGCAAGTCTTGCCAATAGCATCATGACATATTGTGTTCCCTCCAATTTCCCATCTTTACCTCAAATAATAAAGCAGGCAAAGAAGGTGAATATGGTGAAATTCCACATCCAAAGGCATGACAACAGCATGGCAGTGAAGACTAGAAAAATGAGTATTGTGTAACAGAAAACCAAGCATATTACTAATCTAAAGAACCTTGTAGAATCATAACTCATCCCAATACATTTAGATCTTTGACCGTCTAAACCAATAATATTGAAACAATAAATAAACATCCTTCGGCTTTTTGAATCAGGAGAGGAAGGATGGAGACAATCTCCTACTTCTTATCCTAGATATCAAACCAGTTTTAAAAAAGCAACAAGAATATTCTCAATTAAAGCAGATCTCCAGTGTGCTCAAGTAAAATTTGTAACATTTATATCACATGGTTTTAATGGCAGACAGAAACTGGGCACATTTGCCACAGCCACGTAAAAATAAAAGATAAGAATATCTTACTCTTCCTCCCCAGAAGAATCAATAGATTCCACTGAAGGTGTTTTCCGGGCCTGCAAAGAAGAGAAGTATTAGATCAGATAAACAGAAAGGGAAAGAGGATAGTTACCAACGTTGAAATATAAATTAGTCTTCATCTTGCATTAGTAAATTATCTTGTTTTCCTGCAATCAATTGTACAAATATATATAATTGCCATGATCCATCATTTTGGTGAACCTACAATCCAAATAGCATTAATGCAACGCCATTTCTATAAAATTTCGCTTATCAAACCACAAACCAATTATTATTCAAAGGTCTGGCACTCTACAAACTCAAATAAGTTATGATAATCTGACTGTGCTTAAAGCATATAGTATTTGGATTCTAATCTCTTAAGAAAGGACTTTACCGGAGCAGCCAATAAATGAAAATAGAAATTTAAACCATCTCATACTGGCTCGATAGAAAATAAGCTATGAAGGTGCAGATTGAGGCTCGAAATGAGGGGGGACGGGAAAAGAGTTACAGTTACAAACAATGTTTGACGAGTTTATAAAAAAATTGTGTCTGCGTGTGTTTCTGCACATGCACATAATGGGAAAAGATCAATTACAATGGGGAAAATGTTTGATTTAGGGAAAACAAAAACCTGAAGGTAAAAAGAATCAATGTGTGTGGCCTCCATCTTGGGCAATATGTACGAACTAATTGGAAATGGTTCTAAAAATAAACAAGTAAGAAAAGCTAATCAATTAAGCGAAATTCCGAGCAATTTGATTAGTATGCGCCAACAATTCATTCTCAATTATGGTCACTTTGTTGTGGTTAATGCGAAGTTTCTTCCTTCGTAGGTAAGTACTATCTAAAAACCAATCCACCCCTTGGGAAGCTTTTCCTGCTGTTTTAATTCTCAAACATTTGTTACGCCAAAAAATAATCACACCAAGACAAATAAAATCAACAGGAAACTCACATTTTTTCTTCCCCAAAATGTTGATCTCTTGACATTGGGATTGGAATTTGGGTATTTGGTTGCTGACTTCTCAACCAATGACTCAGGTCCAGGAACAGATAGATGTAGTTCTTGATCCATAGATGACAAAATTTCTCCTACGGATCGTTGGGACTCATTACCAGGTAATTCTGTAGAAGAATCCATCATGTCTCCACAAGCCTCCTTCAGATGGTCCAGTTGCTCATTATCTGAGATGTTAGAATTTCCAAGAGGTTTTGGGTCTCCCATTAGATTTGCTTTTGTTCTCAATGTATGATTATCTGTGTGATGTCCAATTTCTGAATCACCATTTCCATTGACCTAACATAAAAAAATGTGAAGTCAAAAATTGCTACTATGGTAAATTTTAAGAGAAAGTGCTCAAACCTTTTAAGTAACAAGAGTCGGTCTAAAATATATTGAAATACTTGTATCCGTGATTTTGAAGCATTTCATTCCAAACCATCATGGAACAAGAAAAATGCAAAATCAATTGCCATTAATTGATTGGTTGAAAAGGGCATATGATTACAGTTGATTTGGTGCAACATGAGCAGCTGACACACTTGAGCAAAAACCAGTGATTTTTTTATTTACCAACTAAACAAATTAATCCTTAAGATCTGAAAGTGCACATTCATAATTTAAAGTTCGCCTAGAAAATTGTTTCAGTTGCTATGAAAATGCCTACTGTCTTTAAGAAGTGAAAAAGAAAATAGGGAAAGGATTATTATATAAGTTCTTATATTATACTTGATATAAAAATGAATGGACATAAATTAATCTCTTATTCTAGAGTATATACACTTGTGCAGGATATCTTTGGAGTGATGCTTCCACAAAGGCATGCAGACAAAGAAAATGAGGAGAAAAGAGACAACCTTATGGTCATACAGATCGTCAGCTATGGATCCACTACTTTCACTTAACTTTCCACTGAGTCTACGATCACAATCATCATCAGTTTCAGGATCGACTTCATTTTCAGCATCATGATAACCATTATCTTTTATATGTAGATTTTCATCATCAGTTGTATCTTCACTCCCGCTATTTTCAGCTTGAGAATCCACAGATATAGAGCATCTATGCAGACTATCATTCTGAAAAGGAAGCGTAATAAATAGTGAAGCACGTTAGAAAACAGTGGTAACGAAACGAACCTTTCAGTCAGTGAACAAAAATGCAGAGATGAAAAACTATTAACAATTACATACATAATACACTTAAAAAGATAGAATTCAAAAACTCGATTCAGATAACAATTAAATCAATGAGGCTGAAATAAATCCTGTTGCTGTGATTCAGCTAAAATGCAACAGATCAAAATATTTCCAAGAACAGCATTAGCTAACCACACCAAATGGAGATGCACATTTTCCAAAGATCGCATGTCTGACTGGCATTCAGTTTATGCATCAGTTGTAAGTTGTGAGGTGACTAGAAAAGCAGAAGATATTAAACGATATAACAGCTAAAATGGAAGAAGAGGGCCAAGCCAAAAAGAGAAGTGTGACAGAAATGGCAATGACTGTGACTTAAAACACATGAACATAAATCAATCGCCCAATAAGCCTAAACACTTCAGAATCAACAACCGAGGATAACCTACATCAAAAATATTGTCATACTCCTCCAAGAGTGTTGTAATAATTGCTTGGGCATTATTAGCAGCATTTGCAGCAGCAAGAAGCTGAGCAGAATTATCACCATTGATATCAAAATCATCCTCTAATTCACATTCACCAGCTACAAGAGGCCGCAGGAGCAATGGAGCCATACAAGCAGCAACAGCAGATGGAGTCATCCGATTCTCAGAAACGTGTGAGGAAATAGTATGCATCATCTTAAGAATTCTACAAACAATATACAGAAAAAATATTTATGAGGATAGCAAAATGAGGCCTGCACGACAAAGATTTATAATCATGCTCACACCAGATTTCAGATGCAACCACGTTCAAGAAGATCATTGATCTTGCACGGATATAATAAGTGTTGACAGTTAAATGTTGCCATTAACATGATATATTAAATACGACAATTTTGACAAATTTGAAGTAAGTAAGACCCATTTGACTGACACTAAAGATTCGACAATTTAAGTCAACTAATGTTCCATTTCTGAAAGGTCGAACTACATCAACACAACCAAAACATTAATCAAAATGTTAGCAAACAAGTTCCACTATCAGCCAAACAATGACATGAGATTGACGTCCAGTTCCCTTCTCACTTACAAATACAATTTAAATTTAAGCTTTGCCTCTACAGTCAGGCATTGTCCTTTTTCCAGAGATGTGGGGATATCCAAGTTAATGACTTTAAATGGTCGTTCAGTAGTCACCTAGGACAAGAATACTCAAGTCATGGGAATATATTTCTGAATAGAGAGTGACATATTAAATTGTGAGAGGTCAAAGGGTAACGATTTTAAAGGTTTGCTTCAACCAAGAGCATTGGAGAATTTTGTTGAAGGCTTCCCACATCAAAGACTATTCTGGTTCTTAGTATTCTCTTGTTATTATTCTCTCTGTGCCTTCTAGCCTAATTTCTTTAACTAAACATGTAGCTGACAATCGAATCACAAACAATGCATATTATTTGTTTCTAATAAACCTTTGGTCGGAGGTAATGCTACCTAAAACAACTTGTCCCATAAAGACCAAAACCTCGTGTTGAAAATTCCATAACATCACGATTGCAGAGCATTATTAATTTCTACATTTAAGCATGGAAATTCCATTGCATGGTAAATACTCTACTGCAACTTTTCTTCTTACATTAGACCGGAGGATGCATTAATGATTTGACAGAAAGAACATGTGACATAAATTTAGAATTGAACATTAACATTATATGGTTTTTAACATTTATTTTTCCAATCGAGAAAGAATATATTGCATGAAGCCCTGGAATATTGTTTGGCCAAATCTTAAATGAGCATTTGAAACAATTTAAGCATCACAAGATTGCGCCTGGAGGACATACTGCTAGTTAAGAGCAGGAAGCACTTCTAATATCAATTATCAAAATTCCACTGGCAACTAACCAAAGTAAATGATTACAAAATGAAACAAAAAGCATCACGTAGTGACATAGCAATATGCAAATAGAGGAGACAGATGGACCAAATAATCATCTAGACATGTGTACAGTGTCACTCACATGTTGATGCATGAGAACATGGAAACAGTAACGTAGTGGACCAGGAGTACCTCTGTAACAGACGCCTATTGGGTTCAGGAAATGTCTCATGTATTACAGAGTGCATTGCATTCACCCGTGCTTCCTTCCGATCAATTTCTTTTCATGACAGGGAAATAAACAGATTCAAATTACTTAAAAACTGAAGAATCTAAGCCAATAATTTACAAGATAAGCAAGCAGAGCGGATTCAGATGTGGAACTTATAGAGTATGAAGTGATGTAAACTTACTATAGGATTCCAGCAATGCAGTGCAGCAGGATGCAGGAACAGGAGACGAAGGCAGCTCCCGAAGAACATGCTGAAAGAACAGGTAACTCCATTGAATTATTAATTCAAATAAAAGCCAAACCAGCATAACTGAGTAAGAAAGATGGTAATCGAACCTTAACACAGTCTCCAATAACATGAGCATCCTCATCTGGATCAAATTCAGTCTTGCCTACAATTAAGGGGTCTTCATATTAGTATAGACGCCATATTCATTACTTTGTTTTGAGAAGATAAATGGACGAAGAGAAATCCACAGCAAAATCATACAAATAGCTATAAGACTTTCTTGTCACATATGATGTAAATCAATCCTCCAAAAGGGAACCCAAATCCAGACCAACAAATGTGTTAAACTCAATCCCCGACAAAATGTTGGCTTTGAACTTGATGTGTGATATAAAGTGAACTCAAAGGTATGTTTCCTAGCTTTTTGGGGACAAAGCCTTAGAGGCAAACCCCAGGCATTGAAATCCCCAAATCACCAAAAATACCAGAAAAGCCCAAGAATCTCAGAAGTAAAAAATACAGACAATCTATTTATGCACCTCATTTGGGTAGGTACAGTCAATCAACAAGTAGAAAAAGGAAGAAATCACTACATACAGACAAGAAACATATACTTCAATTCAGGAATTCCATAGGCAATTCCACACTCTACAAAGTCCTCTATTACTCTATGGTAAAAGCACAGATCTGAGTGATAAAATTCCACTTCTCGGAACTCAAATTCCGGTGTCAAATATGCAAGTTTCAGTAAGAAAATTGAAGATGATTTTACTTTATAACATGGACTTTTGTCATTCAATTAGAAATAGATTGGAGTAAAAAAAAGCATGCAAGAACATGTAGAGAAAACAACAGATGTCTGATATATGTTGCCAAATTAGATGCTACCATTTACACCTCTCCGACTAGCATCACATAACAAGGCAGTCACTAGACGCTGTCATCTGAAAACGGGCCAATGATCTCTATGCATGCTCCTCATTACTGAAAACACTTTGTCCTACCTTTGATAGCCTCTCAGTTACCCTTGTCTAAAAAGTAACTCTTCCAATCATACTATATATTTTACCATATAGACCTCTTTTCTGATAAACATCACATATCCCACTTCACTAGGTTAGCATCAGATTTCTCCATATCATTCTTAGAGAAAATCTCAAAATTATAGATGAAGAATAAACTGCAGCAAAATCATCATTCACAAAAAAGGTAAACACCTAATGTATTTTTACCGGTATATCATTTAGTCTAGAAGTATATAACTCAACCAAGGGAATCAGTCATCTTAATTTGATTAAAGTAAAAATCAGCATGAATAATTGAATTTTCTGAATAAAGCAAAAGAATAATGAACATATCCAGAAAAAAAGAAATAAAGAGAAAATCTTGATCATATTCTTCAACCTTTTATAATGATATACAAAAGATGTCTTCGATTCTTTAACTTAACAATTGCAATCAGCCATATTGATTTGAATGAAGTAATAACCAACATGAATAACTGTAATTTCTGAATAAATAAATAAATAAAATCTACATATCCAAAAAAATCAACCTTGTTCATATTCTTGAACTCTCCGATCTACTTCCTCAATGTCTGCAGACTGCCGTAGAATTCCTTCGACTTTAACTCCTGCAAAAAGTAATCCACAATCAGAATATACGCACTGAAGGAAGCCAAAAAGAACTTTCGCGTGTGTAGTTTTTTGAGACAATAAATTCAAAAATTGTAATCCTGGATTGAACTTTGCATGGCTCACTAAAATCATGACTAAATGCCTCACTTGAAATCCTGTCAGCCATCACAATTCACAAAGCTGTACGGTTATCAAGAATACAGTGTGGAAAAAAGGGAATAAAAACAATTTAACATGTTGTCTCCTTCTCCTAGACCTGAGAGCGGCCTAAATTTTCAAACAATATCCAACAATCACCAGAGCCCTTTGGTAGTCAAATGACGTACCGAATACGACAAATTAAATACACCTCGTACGAAACACAGAAAACACATCTCCTAAAATTATCTAGCTCGTAGACTAAGACGTACATAATTTTTTTAAGGGAATTTAATTATTACACCCCGAAAGTGAGGTGCATTTACACTTGAGACCTGGCATAACATATTTCCAAAATTTACTATTTCCATACTCCTATTAAAATGGTGTTAACAAATAACATAATTCATTCATGTCTCCCTCAAAAATGGAAAAAAATTGCATTTATATCACAGCAGTATGTAAATACTGAATTGTAATTTTTCTAAGTATGATACGCGAAGTATACACCATATATACATGGTGTGTAGTAAATATTCATAATTTATTGACAAAGAATTGACAGAATCTGTTATTTGTTAATATTGCTGAAAATAGTAGTAAGTATACTAATTTCCAGAAATATAATAGGCAGAGGGGTAATTGTTGTAAATATCCCTTTTACGGGAAAAAGAAACACAAACAGCGAAATGGATGATCACCCGCACACAAAGTAATTTCCCAAAGTAGCAATTTCTTGAATTTCTTTTCTTCGTAGTTACAAGCTATACGCAAGGTGTGATTTGTAAATTTTTCCATTTTCCAGTAAGGGGAAACACAAACAACACCACATGTATGAATGGTGCACATGAATGAAGTAATTCCTCATAAGTAGATTTTTCTTGAATTGTCTTTTCTTCATGCTCACAGACTCAGTCAACTTGATGTTTAAGAAATGCAAGAATCTAATCATAGAAGATAACGGTGTCACATCTCAAAAGTAGAATCTACATTCATTCTGGGACTAATCAAAAGTAGAATCTACATTCCTTCGAAGCATTCCCATAGAATCTACATACATTCATTCTGGGACTAATCAAGTCAGGAAGCAAGAGAATTCTATGGGAATGCCTCGAAGGGTATTTTACAATTTTTCCTTGTCCTTCATCACTGACTTTTGTCGTCAATTTAATTCAATACAAGATTTATATTTCACAATAATTTGTTTAGAGCTTGTCTGGCAACAATTTTTCTCCAAATTAAAAGCAATTTTTGGACCGTTGCTGAGCTGAAGTGTGAGAGAAAGGTCAACAATTGCGGCTGGCAACGGTGAGAAAATGGATTAAAATTTGGGGAAAAAGCAGAAACAGGCAGCCGCTTAATTTCAAAATCATCGATTCCTTAAAATGAAGTATATTCCATCATTTCCATGTATCTTTCTACATATTTTAGCCAATCTTTTTTTATCAGGTAAACATAGATATTACTCTCAAGTATTAAGTTTTAGATTAATCCAAAAGTGATGGCGCAAACACAGGAAAACACTCCAAGAAATGGTCAGGTGTAGGGGAAACATATCCCACAAGATATTTGTGCATGAGATCTTATAATAGATTCAGACCTTGTTAAAAACCATTTTGAAGTTATGCTTCATACCAGAATACAAGTTTCAATACAACAACTTACCATACTTCTCAAGAAACCGAAGTGCTTTTTCAAGAAAGGATGGGCCTCCATCTATATCTTCTAATGCAAGCAAAATTGGTCGTCCAACAACCAACGACTTAGCCACACGTTTATCCCTCCCTGTATCAAAATGAAATCCCATGATAAGCAAGTAGGCTCTGCATGGAGTTAGAGAAGGGAGGAAATCTGTATCGAAACAATGTACGAACATTGGGAAAAAGACCCTTCATTTGTTTCATTAGTGTCACTCCTAAATATCCCATTATGTCCCATCACAAGAGCAGCACTTGGTGCTTGTGCAAGAGCATGTTCAAGGGCTGTCTTCCACTCATACAAATCCTCTGATGTCTCTGCCTGAAGTTTAAAGATCAAAAGAGCTGTTAATTACCAAATAACTAAATACATGACAAAAAATAAAGGATCAGAATCCGAGCCAGCACGCACCTTAAGAGTAAATGCTCGCCCATCACGTCCATCAGGAAACAAAACAGTTATAAGCTTCTTATCTTCTCGAACAACAACACTGCACACAAGAAGATGCAAGAAAATTGCAGACGATGCAGGGAAAAACAAGAGGCACACAAAAAGGGAGAACATAGAAACACAGACACTCGCCCACAAAACAGTTCATAAGTAAGTCCTGTAGATTCATACCTCCCTGAATTATTTAAATCAATGCCCCCTAGAGTCAGATTTACTTCACCACCTCGCTGCTGAAGTGAATTCTAAACAAAAAGCAAAGTTGTAATATTGTAATATTCAATAAAAAATATCAGGAGTGAAGTCTGCGCAATGAACTTATAGGAGACTGACCCAAGAGCAACAATAGATTAATAACATGAAATCAGGAAGTTAAGATACAAAATCACTGTGCCCATCTATCAAAGAATAAGAAACCCAAGGTACACTTGTAGACTAACCGGGTCATTCTTGAAGAAAACCAAAGAAGTACGTGTAAGGATAAACCATCGCTTCTTCCAAGTATTCCAACCTAACCCTGCAAGAAATTGAGGTGCATGAACACATAACAAGACCAATATCTAAACAAGAGTAGGATAACATTTTTATATATCAACATAACTGGAGAAGGAAATGGTCCACTCTTTGAAGGGACTCAAAACAATCATACAAGAGTGCTATAAAGTTTAAATAATGACGGCCCCTTTGTGTGTTCTCTTGCTTTCATTTTTCCTATTTCGCATTATTGATTTCTCTGGACAGTACGGATTATTAATTCAATCCATATCAATCATAACCTAAATTCCCAAGTAGCAAAACAAAATCTTATTGTTAATCCCCCTGAACCCTACATAAGCACCTTTTCTCAAGGTAGGTGAAGAGAGGATTTTGTGTGCTCCATAATCAAGATATAGTATGATTGTTAAAGCATAAATCTCTCCGTGAACAGTTTAGAATTCCTCGACTTAACCTGAATTCCATATCTCGCAAGTTATGTACTGATCATTACCTGAATTCAGATAGCAAATAAAAATCTTAATTGTCTATTCTCAAAGTCTGAAATCATAAACTATTATGTGACGTGGTCTAAATTCTAAAACTCCTGCACTAGCAGGGAGGATAAACTGACTTCAGGTGCTGAAATCAGGAAAAGATGAAACTTACAGAAATAGTTGACCAACAGTAAAGAAATAGCTCCATTCACGAGGTCCATGAGTGAGCATGTAAACACAAATTCATAGTTACTTGTACCTCATAAGCATGCATATCGGCTAGTGCATTTTCTCAGATATGCTCATATACTGATTACAGTGAGCCTGCCTTTTGGATGCATGAAATTGAAACCTCAGAATTAAGGTTCACAAACAATCAACACAAAAGTTGGTTTACTTATGATTTTGACACCCCAAATATGATTCTCTCAATAAAGCATTTCTGTGATTCTTGTTTAGGCATAGACAAAATAAGATAGCAAAAATTACATATCATGAGCACTATATGTCATGGAAAACACTAGTATGTCAGACCCAACATCTCATTAAGTGATCAAGATAAATTGCCCCACCCTGTGGAGATCAACATATGATAATCTTTTACCCCTAGATATCCAGACACCCATTGTGCCTCAACGCATTTCGGGGAGAACACGCTAACTCTAGGTTGCTTGTTAGAGTAATAGCTATGATATTTCCTAATATCATGCTAAGAATAGCTAGTATTTCGAGAAGAAGATACCATTCGATTGATG
>CAIGRB010086731.1:5928-16200 GCA_903798255.1 Fraxinus quadrangulata | reverse complement strand
CTCTATATCACCTAAACGCGCATACTCAAATGGTCACTTAGGGTAGGTGTATATCTTTATATCACATAAACGCCCATAGTATACTATACAAACCTAGTGTATTAATTATTTTGGTCTAGTTAGTGCAACAATTTTTCAATAATTGTCCAAACCACCTAACCACATCATCTATTGGCCAAATAAATGAGGTACGATCAAATATAATAATTAACACACTATAATTTTGATAACAAATGCATCATTCAACATATGATACGATATTAATGAAATTTTGATTAAGTTACTACATAAATTCCAACACAAACTACTTATCTCATCATATTAATATAATAACAANAATAGACATCATCCAATACATATGTAGATATTAATGAAATTTTGGTTAAGTTACTACATAAATTCCAATACAACTATTTAGCTCATCATATTAATATAATAACAAATGAGATTTTTTATATAATACATTCCAGACATTGGAAAATAATGGAAGAAAAATCAAAGGTATAGATGAAACCCTATTTTTGTAGCTTCTTTGATTTCCCCAAATTTTTGCCAAAACCTTGATGTATTTTCCTTTGTTGCTATGAAATTTTCTTCTCAAAATGAGCCAAGAACAAAACAAAAGAAAGAAAAATGGAATGGAGAAAAAGAGAGAAAAAAAAAACGTGCAAAAGGGAGGAGAGGGAGAGAGTTGGAGTCTTTTTTTTCTTTCTTTCTTTTTATCCCCAAAATATCTACTAATTAACTAAAAAAATATAATGCAAAAGTTAAAACTTAGCTAAGAAGTAAGATTAGTTTAATAATAAAAACACAACAAAAATCCAACTTTGACCCAAGAAAGATAAATTTTCACTCCAAGTCCTCCAACTTTCTGGCTTATGCACTTTGGTCCCCAACTTCACAATTTTGTACGCTTTAAATCCTTTTTTTCTCTTCCTTTTGCTTTGTTCTCCTTCTTATCGGGGGTTCGGCCTACAAAAGTAATAATTACACAATTATGAATCGAAATCCACTCAATCTCAACAATAATTTGCACCATAAAGTGCCTAATAAGTGTGTAAAAACACACTTATCAGGGCTCTCCCTCAAAAGAGCAAAGTTTAGCCTTGGGATCCATGGGTAATAATGCTAGTTTGCAGCGTAGAAAACCAGCGCCCTCCAACAGTTGTAAAGTATATTGTCTTTCAAAAAGAAAAATGCCCTTTTGTGAAGAGGCACTTTCTAAACCATGAAATATTTCAAATGGCCAAGATCCTTCAATTTGAATAGACTGTGTAGCAGAACTTTCAAGGAATTGATGGCTTTAAAATCTGAACCTATGATGATAATATCATCTAAATAAACTAATAGAGCCACAAATGTATTGTTAGATCCTTTAGTGAACAAAGAATAGTCAGATTTGGATTGAATGAAACCATGTACAGTGAAAGCATTGAAACACATAGAAAACCACTACCTTGAGGCGTGCTTTAATCCATAGATTGATTTGTGTAATTTTCAAACCAATCTCTCCCCATGTGCATTAGTAGTGATGTGATTAACATACCCCAAAGGTAAATCCATGTAGATTTCTTCAAATAGATCACCATTTAGGAAAGCATTGTTCGTATCTAATTGAATAATCTCCCATTTATTAATGGTTGCAATGGCAAGAAACACCTTGACTATGACTAATTTTGCCACATGAGAAAAGGTTTCAATGAAGTCTAGACCTTCTTTTTTAGTATAACCTTTTGCCACCAAACGTGTTTTATATCTGTCAACACTACCATTAGGTTTATGCTTGATCTTGAACACCCACTTGTAGCCTTTGGAGTGCTTGTCGTTAGGCAGACTAACAATTCATCAAGTGTTATTAAGCTCCATTGCCTCCAATTCATCCTTCATGGCTTTTCTCCATTGATAAAACTTTATAGCTTGGTGATACAACTGTGGTTCAAAGCTGGAAGAGATGTTAAAAAGGTAGGTACAATGTGAAGGAGAAATTTTTTTATAGGAGAGATATTTGCTTAAGGAATATTGGGAATGATCAAATGGTGTTGGAGTGTTTGTCAACATATAACAATGATAGTCTTACAGGTATGATGGAGATTTGCTTATTCTATTTGATCTTCTAGTAGCTGAATTTATGGAAGGGCTTGGAGCTAAAGGATTTGGATCAATAATTTGAGCAAAATGATGATGGGAATTGGGAGATACAATAGTATTGTTATGTGCCATATCAGGAGGGATATTAGAAGATATGTAAAGGTTGTTTGAGGATGGAATAATCTCAGAGGCTGAGTTGGGTAAAATTAGATTACGAAAAGGATCAGTTATCTCATCATTAAGTGGTAAAGAATGAAAAGAAAAGAGATATTCATCGAATTTGACATCTCTTGAAACAAAAAAGGTTTTTGAGACAATCTCATACAACCTATATCCTTTGATGCCTGGTGGATAGCCAACAAAGACACAGGTTCTGGCTCTTGGATGGAATTTTAGACGATTGGATGTTATAGTGGATGCAAAAGATAGGCATCCAAAGGCTCTTAAAGAATGGTAATCTACTAGGAACTTATAAAGGAGATAAAAAGGAAAATTATTTTGTAGGGGTGGTGAAGGGGTTCTGTTGATAATAAATATGGCTGTGGGGACACATTCACCCCAAAATTGGATAGGAACCCTAGACTAAAAGAACAAGGCCCTAGCCACATTGAGAAGATGTTGGTGTTTCCTCTCTACAATTGAGTTTTGCTCAAGTCTTTTGACACAAAAGAATTGATGAAGAACTCCTTTAGAGGCAAAACAAATTGTGAATTGGAGTTCTAGAGCATTATCAGAATGAAACCTTTTAATGACCTTTTGAAACTGAGTTTCAATCAAATTAAAGAGCCTGAGAATAATTGAACTAACATCTGATTTATGTTTCATAAGATAGACCCATGTGAAGCGTGTACAATCATCAACTAATGTAATAAATAGTTTGTATCCAGCATGTGTTGGAACATGACAAGGACCCCAAATGTTGCAATGAATCAAATCAAAAGCATTTTTAGAAAGATGATTGTTAGATACAAATGACAATCTTATTTGTTTAGCTAAGGGACAGACATGACATGGAGCTGAAATATGATTTCTATTACATGTTAGATTCAACTGGTCCTTCATTGATTCTAACTTTTGATACGACAAGTGATCGAGTCTATGATGCCAGGTTTTGGTGGTCACATTATTAACAACTGAGCATATAGAATTGAAGTTGTTAAAAATATTTAAAATAGATCCAGATGAAGTAGCATCCAATATGTAGATACCATCCATTTTATTTGCCCTGCCAATCATCCTCATGCTGTCCAGATCTTGAATAGTACAATAATCAGTAAGAAATTGTATTGACAGATGATCTCCTAGTTAGTGCACTAATAGACAATAGGTTGAACTTAAAATGAGGAACATATAACACTTCCTCTAGTATCAATTCAGAAGATATTTTCACTGTTCCATTGAAGTAAACAGGAATTCTTTCATGGTTTGGCAGTGTAATATAGGCATTCTTGATTGTTTTCAGTGTGTGAAAAGCTGATTGAGTGAAGCATATATAATTTATAGCTCCAAAGTTCATTACCTAATACGTGTGAGGGTTTAACATTGGGCTGAGGGAAACATAGAAGCAAGTACCTGAGATGTGGCCAGAGTTGTTACCTATTTTAGCATCAGTCTTTGTACTTGTAAGATGAGTACTCAACATATTCATTAGTTGCTGATATTGAGTATGATTTAAGGTCTGCATAAATTTCCCAACATTACCAGTAGCTGGCTCTAAGAATGAATCATAAACTTGATTAAGAGCAGCATGATTCACTTGGGAATTAGAACTAGAACCTAATTTCTGTTTGGCCTTATATTCTGGTGGATATCCATGAAGCTTGTAGCATTTATCAACTCCATGGCCTGTATAACCACAATAAGTACAAACATGACTCTCTTTCTTTTCGAATTTATTTTGAACTTCACCTACAATAGGCTTCTTGCTTTCATTCTTAACATAAAAAGCTATCGTATCAGTGGTGCTATATGTGTTAGTATTGATAGATCTTTGATGTTCCTCTTGAGATATAAGGGCAAACACCTTGTTTATCGATGTAATAGGATCCATCATGAGTAATTGCCCTCTGACTTGAGCAAATGAATCATTTAATCCCATAAAAAATGACATCACATACTTCATATGGTAATGATCTACTAGTTTCTTTGTACCTTCACAGCTACATTTTCCACAAGAGAAAACCGGCCTATAGAGTTCCTCCCAAATTGTTTTTAGTTTTGTATAAGTTTCATAAGTTATCTTCTCGATTGAAATATGGGGGTCGTTTCTCTGCTGGTATTGTTCCTTAAGATCTTTCTAGATTTCTTGTGCAGATTCAGCATAAATGACACTTGCTGAAATTTCTTTGGATACAGAGTTAAGGATCCATGAAATTACAATATTGTTATTTCGGTTCCAGATCTTCATCAATTCAAGATTCCTCTCAGGTTTAGCTCTGGATCCATCAATAAATCCTAGCTTATTTTTCATCGAAAAAGCAATTGTCATGGATCTACTCCATGATACGTAATTATCTCCCACCAACGACTGTGACATAAGGATCAACCCTGGGCTATCCAAATGGTACAATTAGTAAGGACTTGATCCATCATCTACGGTGGAATTGCTCAATGACGAAGAATTAAATGATGAGTGAATTTGATTATCAGTTTCTGCCATGATGATGAATTTTTCAAAAATAGAAAACAAACTTATGGCAATAAGGAATCAGATAAGTGATTTTTACTGTTCAACTTGTGATCACTAATTTGTAGAGATGAGTTTGCAGATAAGTGATCAACACTACCCATTATGGAGAAAGAATCCACGGTCGTGTCATATGAAGTTGTGGTGGACCTAATCATTGCTGTCTTTACATCAAAAGCTAGGGATTTTGATCCCTAGCTCTGATACTACAATGTAAGTTCTAGCCAAAATTCTAGAATCAATAGAAGATACCTAGAAGGCTATGGCAGTCGTCATTAATCCTAAAGCGGTACTGACTAGAAAGGTCGATGAAGATGGTTCTAGGAGCCTCACAAAAGGAAAGGTCCAAAGGAATGCAGACAAGATTGATCATAGATCACCAGATAAAGGAAAATGGCAAGGAGTTCAGAGGAAGTTGAGATTTCGACGCTACGGGGACTTAACCTTCTAGAACCCCTGGACATGATTTTCATCAATAGCGATCAATCTGAAATTTTCAGAGAAGAAAAATCGATGCTTGAGTCTAGATTAGGTCACATAATGATGTTGGCAATTAGGTCCTGCTTGGGAGTTTCAGGTAACAATTAAAATAAAATAAAATAATATATATGCCCCTAGTAGTGAAATTTTCAATTTGTAGCTAACAAGTGATATTTTACTTATAAGTAATTTTATATGAATAATGTTATTTAGCACCAATTTAGGTGGTCACACTTGATAAATGTAATTAAATGGATATTTTGACTTAGTATTTAAACAAACCTATCATTTAAAAACATCAAATTACAACATCAATCCATCAAAACCCTAAAATCAATTTAAAACATAAATCTCTCTCTCAGGCCAGTGGCCCACACTTACTACGCTGCCACCATGCCCACCATAATTCCTCGCTCATCGATTTGAGAGTAGCGTTGATCTGAAGGCGTCGACGCAGCACGATTTGAGTTCGGAGGCGTCATCCCCATATTTGAAGCTTTGAGAGTGATAGCGTCATCTTCGACAACACGACATAGCAGCGGTGGCTCTGGTTAGATCCGACGAGTTCAGATGACGATGGGTTCAAATTGTGCGATGGCGGTTTTGTGGTTGCGGTGTATGGTGGTTGCGGTGTACGGTGGTTGGGTTAGGTATGGTGGTGATGTACTATGGTGCAGTGATGGGTGCACTGGTGGTTTGCGGTACAGTGGTTAGGTTCGATGGTGTTGTGTTCGATGATTAGGTGCGGTTGTGTAGTTGGGGTGCTATGTGCGGTGGTGGTTGTATAGTGGTGTTGACCAGTGGTTGGGTATGGTAACGATGGGTTCAGATTGTCCATGTGGTCGTGGTCTGTGTGATCTGCAAGCGAAGCAGATCTGTGGTATGTTTTGGTCAGAAAGTGGTGGTGGTGGTGATTCTGGTGACGACGGTAATGTTGCTGAGGCAGTGGTGAGGTAGTGGTGGTTCTGGCAGCGACGGTGGTGGTAATGCTGCTGGAGGAAGTGTTGAGGTGGTGGTTGCAAGTGTTGTGCAGTGGTGGTGTTTGACGGCGGTGGTCATGGTGGTGGCGACTTTGGTTGTGGTGGTCGCGGCTTTGGTGGTGGTGGTCGTGGCAGTGGTGGTTGTGTGTGGCATGAGATAGGGTGGGTGTCTGTGATCAATTATTTGGTTGATTGTGACCAATAATTGGTTAATTTTTTACAAATAAATAATATGTTACTTAAATATTGTGACTATGACTCACAATTTATTAACTTGTAATTGAGTTGTGGCCAATAAAAATTTTGATTTTGTGATCGATGAATAATTTGTAACTTATAAAATTTTTGATTCGTGATCGAAAAATAACCTATGACCTATAAAATTCTTGATTTGTGACCAATAATTTGATAAATTGTGATCGATTAGCAATGAATAAATAAGTCGTGATCAATAAAATTTTCGATTAGTGACCAATGAATAATATGTGACCTATGAAATTTTGATTTGTATTCAAGAAGTAATCTGTGACCCCTAAAATTTTTGATTTGTGATCGAAAAAAATTATGACCAATAACTTGATAAATTTTGATCGAAAATTAATTTTTGATTAATTAATTAGATAATTGTGACCAAATTTCATATAATTGCGTCCTTACTATATTTAATAAATTATTTTTGTATTTTTTAAACTTAAAACTTGAATTTTATATTATTGAAACTTAAACCCTAATTTATGAATTCTTCTCTTCCAAGTAATTGTCCAGGCCCATTTTACAATAGCCCAGTTTCTGGTTATAGCGTGAACATGACCCAGATCTTTCCAATCCCTAAGGCTAAATTGGTTTCTAATCTCTCAAGTGAGGATGTCTATTTGGCTCGTCGGCTCGGTCCGCTCGTGGCTCGGCCCAGAAAAAGCCCGAGCCGTCCTAGCCCGAGGCTTAGTAGAACCGACCTGAAGCTCGGGCCGAGCCCCAATTTGGGGAATCGGACCGAACCGAACCAAATTGGATGCCATCCCATTTGGATGCCACGTTGGAGTGGATTGTGAATCCAGACCAAGTGTTAGATTTGCATGAGTTACCAACTGAACAGCAAAAGGCATTGATTCAATGGAAGGGTCTGTTGAGTGTAGCATGACATTTTGGTTGTCACGTTCCTTGTCAAATAATTGTTTAATTTTGTATCTTAAGTCATGTGATTTAAGTACAATAGTTGGTAGTTTGAAGCTTTTGTAAAGATGTGTACGTATGGTCTTATGTATGGTTGTCAACTTTGATAGATTGAAGTAGGTAAGATGTTGTTGAAAATCATGTATTTTGTAATGATATATATTCAGCAAGAAATGAAACGTAAATGAGCTTCTTCCTTCTTCATTTTTCATTCTTTAAAATAGAGTATTTCTCTTCCACTTGCAAAACTGGTAAGCATTAAGTAACTACGGTAAGCGCATTGCAAATACAGTTAGGTTGGTGTAAATTTGGTAAGTTATGTGTTCTCTGTCAAAATCGATAAGTTCTTTGTTAATCCGGTAAGCTTTGTGCAGAAACGGTAAGTGTTGTGAAAATGCAATAACCTTGTCAAAACCGATAAGTTAGTGCAAAATCCGTCTTTGTACAAAATCTGGTAAGCTAACTTTAAATCCAGTAAGTTCAACTCTTTGAATCAATAATCTTTCATGGTATCAGAGTTTTATTGATCTTAGAATGGGAACTGTAAGAAAAGAAGAGGAAGAAGAACAGGCATTGCAAAAAAGAAACCATCAGCAAAGGTATATTCAGTTGACAAGAAGAAGATGACTTCAACTGGTTTTTCAGCACCATTACCCTCTACCTTCACTGGAAAAAACTACAACTTCTGGGCTGCAAAGATGAAGGCTTAACTCAAAGCTTATGATCTGTGAAAAATAATAGATATTGGAGTTGAGCCTCTACCCTTGAGAGTAAACCCAACCATTGCTCAAATTAAGCAACATGGTGAAGATGTCACCAAAAAGTTCAAAGATCTCTCTCATATTTAGTCTGCCATTTCAGATGCTATCTTCATAAGAATCATGACTTGTGAGACTGTAAAAGAGGTCTGGATGTTCTGAAAGAAGAATATCAAGGAAATGAAATAACAAGGTAGCTGCAAGTACTTAATCTTAGAAGAGAGTTTGAGGCTTTGAATATGAAGGACGCGGAAGTTGTAAAGGATTTTTCAGATAGGATGATGAAGATTGTAAATCAAATCAGACTTCTAAGAGATGATTTACCAAATAAGAAAGTGGTGGAGAAGGTTTTAATTAGCCTACCTGAAAATTTTGAAGCTAAGATATCTTCATTGGAGGATTCTCGAGATCTATCATCTATAACCTTGGCTGAATTTGTGAAGGCATTGCAGGCAACTGAACAAATAAGGTTGAAAAGAAACCTTAGGCTGAAAAGAAAGAACCAGAAGGCAGCAGAGTTGGAACCTAAGAGGATAAATTTGTACATTGTCCTCAAAAGAAAGGGCATTTCTCCGAAATGGTGTTGATATTGGCCTGAAGTTCAGTGTAGAGGCTACAAACAATTTGGTTATGTTGAAAATGTATGCAAGAAAAAGAAAGGGGAGGCAATCTCAGCAGCAAGCAAAAAAAATAGAAAATCAGGATGAAATGCCAAAGGAGCATGTGTTCTCTGCTATCAAGGCTTGCAGCAAAGTTCAAACTTGGCTATTGGATAGTGGCTGCTCATATGACTACAGATTCCAGCATTTTCGTGGAATTGAACAAAGCTTACAAATCTAGAGTTAAAGTGGAAAATGGTGACTTTGTGGAAGTAAAAGGCATTGGAATGATTGATGTTCAGACTTCAATAGGTATTAAACATATTCCTGATGCTTTATATGTGCCTGAGATAGATCAGAATCTAACTAGTACAGGGCAGCTGTTAGAGAAAAATCATGCCTTGATTTTTAAAGAAAAAGCCTGTACTATATTAGATGAAACTGGAAATGAGTTAATGACATTTCAAATGTGATATAGGAGCTTTCCTATAGATTGAAAAAATGTCACTACTCAAGCATGTTTAGCTAAAGAAAGTGAGACTTTTTTATGGCATAGACAGTTTGGTCATGATAGCCATACTTCACTTAGGCAAATGTATGGCTTTAATCTTGTTGAAAGTATGCATAAAGTCACTGATGATGCCTGCGTCTGTGATGTCTGTCAACTCGAAAAGCAAACGAGATTGCCTTTCCATAAGAATCAGTCAAGAAGGGCTATCAATAAGCTTGAATTAGTGCATTCAAATATCTGTGGACCAATGAGGATCACTACATTGAATGGCAGCAGGTACTTCATCATTTTTATTGATGATTTCTTGAGAATGTGTTGGGTTTACTTTTTAAAGGCTAAGTCTGAGGCTGCAGCTATATTCCAAACATTCAAAAACATGGTAGATAATGAAAGTGGATGCAACATAAAGGCCATAAAAACTGATAATGGTTCTGAGTACAGTTGCAGGCAGTTTGATGATTTCTGGAAGGCTGAAGGAGTTAAGCATCAATTAACCATTCCTTATTCCCCTCAACAAAATGGTGTGAGTGAAATGAAAAATAGGACAGTAATGGAGATGGCCAGGTGCTTATTGATTGAGAAGAAAATGTTGGGAATTTACTTAAACATGCGCAGCGAAAAATAAGTAATTTTCAATTCTCATACACGGATCTGCTTTGTATTTAGATAGAAACTGTTATAGAAATAATACCTTTGATGATTTCTACAAACTCTTTTGCTTTTTCTTGAACTCCAACGATCAGATCTGCAATCCAAGCTGTCCAATTGTCCAGCCTCCAATGGTGATCCACACAGAGAACAAGAATGACGGCTAGGGTTTCTTTTCTCGTGCTAGCAAGAATAATAATGAAAATCCATATATTTTCTCAAACCCTAGGAACATATTAATATAAGTTCAAGTGGGCTCGGCCCGTCTCTTAAACTTAACCCGGTCCAATATTTAATTAATCAAATTAATTAAATCTGGTCCATGAATTAATTAATCCAATCAATTAATTCG
>CAIGRB010086716.1:102677-122005 GCA_903798255.1 Fraxinus quadrangulata | reverse complement strand
TGTTAATTTTTCCTAATTTTTTATTGTTTGATAATATTCCTTCTACCAATTTTTTGCCCCGTCTCTTGAATTTTTGCATGCCGTTTACTAGTTCATTTTTTGCTAGCCTCTTGAATTTTTGCCTGCCTCTTGAACGATTCCTAGGATTGGCCTTAAAGCAATTGGTTGAATGATTCCTAATAAATAATCGTGCAGATTTCTTCCATGTATTAATGGACGAATATTAGCATTTATATATTGTGATATTATGCATCTGTGAAGGTGATTTGGAACTGATTTCCTTACAATGCTTTGATTTTATGCTAATTGAAGCTGGTTGAAGTTAGCTTCCTTATATTGCCTTTATTGCAAGACCATCAGTGTTTTCATGGATGTTGATGAGTTTTACATCATCGTATTTAACCCTTGTTTGGTAAGGATTAAAATCAGATTTTTAGTAGATTTTGATAAAAGTTGATGAAATGTGCGATTGAAAAGTTGTGGGACCTAAAAAATATGTGGTTGAAATTAATTGTTGAATTTGACTTGGATCCGTACTAAATGGGGGCTTAGTCTTGTACCCTGGTAGACTGTAGCACGGTCTAACATTGGCATAATAAGAGAGAGATGACCTTTCCCAATTGGTGCGGCCATTGGTCCACTGCAGAAGTTCACTTGCATGAACAACCTAAAACTGATCCCCGATATAGTCCTATATCTTACAAAATAAATAAATAAAAAAGAAAAAAAAAAACTTTGCATTATAACCAACAGCGGATTGGTGAGGACTTTGGAAGTGAAGTCAGGTCATTTGGACCCCCAAGTTTCTTTATATTACTCTATTCAAATAAAATTACTTTCTAGATATGTTCCTCACACAAAATAAGGTCCAGCAAGTAAAAAGTTGCAATCCATAGTTATGTTGTATCCTGCATCCAATTCTTGGACCAACCACAAGGCATGAAATTGAAGAGAGTTTAGTGTGTGCCACGAGAGTAAAGTGAGCTCGACGAAAACTGACTTTTTCCTCATGATTTTTTCATACTGATTATCAGCTTCAAAATTCTATTCAAATGTTAAATATATTAAACTTTACCACTTCCATCATTTAACGTTCCGCTAAAACCAAAGAATACAAGCAAAATAGAATTTTTTTATACATGTGCATCTAGACATCGAGACATGCAGTAAAGACATGAGAACATACATAAGATGTATTAGTAAAATTACGTGGGAAGCCATATGCACAACACTTTTTATACATATGCACAACACTTCAAAAACTCTAATGATGTACATAACGTGGGAAAGCCACATTACTTCATGATTTACTTATTAGTAAAATTAGGCAAATAATGATGGTTAAATTATAGATAAAATTAATAATGGACATAAAAGAAAAAGGCCTGCACTGGCCTTTTGGGCCCAACCCAAAACTTGTAAAAAAGGGTTTTTCAATATGTTTTGCATCGGCAGCCAAAGAGAAAAAGCATTGAGTAATTTGTTTTGGTTAGATGAAGGTTGATGGTTTTAATTTGTTTTGTTCTGCTTCGTGTAACATGAATAGTTGAATTGAGGGTAGAATTTGTTTTAATTTGCATTATGTAACTTGATTTAGTTAAAACTATTTCTGAATTTCTTCTGTTTTAAATTGGCCAGGTACTGGATCATGAGCATCTGATGTTCTGGTTGAGTTAGTAAGCAGTGCAGTTCCAATATCATCAGACATAATAAAATTGTGCGAAGAACTAATGGCATCTACAATGAAGAATGGAGTTAATGAGTGTGTTAATAGAATGATGGCCAATCGAGCCTGGACGACTCGTTTGCAGAACTCAATTCGGAACTTGGTCCCGACTTTCGATCAGGAACTTGTTTACAATGTGTTGCACGGTTCCAAGAACTCAGAGCACGCTCTCCAGTTCTTTCGCTGGGTTGAAAGATCCGGACTTTTTCAACACACCAGAGAGACCCATTTAAAAATGATCGAGATTTTGGGGCGAGCTTCGAAGCTCAACCACGCTAGGTGCATTTTATTGGATATGCCAAAAAAGGGTGTGGAATGGGATGAAGATTTGTGGGTTTTGTTGATTGAAGGATATGGGAAGGCGGGCATAGTGCAGGAGAGTGTGAAGCTGTTTCAGAAAATGGAGGAATTGGGGGTCGGAAGGACGATAAAATCATATGATACTTTATTTAAGGTGATTATGCGTAGAGGTCGGTATATGATGGCCAAGAGGTATTTTAATAAGATGTTGGGTGAGGGTATTCAGCCAACCACGCACACTTTTAATATCATGATCTGGGGATTCTTTCTCTCAGGGAAGGTTGAGACTGCGAATAGGTTTTTCGAGGATATGAAGAGTAAGGATATTTCGCCAGATGTGGTCACATATAATACATTGATTAATGGGTACCATCGGGTTAAAAAAATGGACGAGGCGGAGAAGTACTTTATGGAGATGAAGGGGAGGAACATTGAGCCTACAGTTATTACTTATACAACATTGATTAAAGGGTACATGTCAGTTGAGCGGGTCGATGATGCATTGAAATTGTTGAAGGAAATGAAGAGTTTTGGGATTAAACCCAATGCCATTACATACTCAACCCTATTATCTGGACTATGTGATGCAGAGAAGATGTTTGAGGCTCGGGGTATTTTGAAGGAGATGGCGGAGAAGTACATTGAATCTAAGGATAATGCGATCTTTACTAGGCTAATATCTGGCCAGTGCAAGGCAGGTGATTTGGATGCTGCCATGGATGTTCTCAAGGCTATGATTAGGTTAAGTGTTCCGACAGAAGCAGGGCATTATGGTATTCTGATCGAGAATTTCTGCAAGGCTGGTCAATATGATCATGCTGTTAAGTTGTTGGATAAGCTCATTGAAAAGGAGATCATTTTGAGGCCTCAAAGTACTTTGCATATGGAGACTAGTGCATATAACCCAATTATTGAGTATCTTTGCAACAATGGCCAGACATCAAAAGCAGAAATCCTTTTGCGACAGTTGATGAAAATGGGCGTTCAAGATCCTGTTGCTTTAAATAATCTGATCCGTGGGCATGCAAAGGAAGGAAATCCTGATCCAGCCTTTGAAATTCTTAATATCATGATCAGGAGAAATGTTCTTTCAGAAAAAAGTGCCTACGAATCACTCATTGAGTGCTACCTGAAGAAGAATGAGTCTGCTGATGCAAAGACAACTTTGGATAGCATGATAGTGAATGGTCATCTCCCAGATTCATCTATGTATAGATCAGTGATGGAGAGCTTGTTTGAAGATGACAGGATTCAGACAGCAAGCCGAGTCATGAAGACTATGTTGGAGAAGGGGCTGAAGGATCATGAAGACTTGATTGGCAAGATTTTGGAAGCTCTTCTTATGAGGGGTCATGTTGAAGAAGCCATTGGAAGAATTGAGCTGCTGATGGTTAATGGTCTTGCACCTGATTTTGATAGTCTCTTATCTGTTCTCTGTGAGAAAGGGAAGACAATTCCTGCTCTGAAACTGTTGGATTTTGTGCATATTCGATTTTATGCAAGATATTGGAGAAAGGAGGGGTAAATGATTGGAGTAGCTGCAAAGACTTGATCAAGAGCCTTAACGAGGAGGGGAACACAAAACAAGCAGATACTCTATCTAGGATGATTTCGGGGAAGGGCATGCAGATTGATGGCAAGAAAGGAAAGAAGAAAGCACAAATTGCTTGTTGATTAAAATAATGCAACTATTGAACTATCCTAAGGCCAGAACTTGCTGATGATTGGTATTCTTCTAGGCAAGATCTGTGTCTGTTTTTATTTACGTGTTACTAATAAGAGAGCTTTATACATCTCTTGGACTTGTATTAACTAGAATATTTGGATGTTGTATTTCTTTGATATTCATATCAGATTGATTATCTCTTGACGTGCATTTTCACTGACTTGCTAGTTTAAGGAAATTCATAAACTGCATGTATACTTTTCAATGTTCTGCTGCATCTTCTATCCAACAATTAGCTATTGGGATCGAGTTCTGTTCATATTGAAGACTTGTGTCTTTTATTTCTGTTATTTCTGCCGTTGCTTTCTTAATTAAATGATACTAGCTTTTGAAATGAGAATGAGGAAACCTACAGCAGCATTTGACATGGGGAAAGGGGGGGGAGGAGATATTTTTGGTATGAAAGATGAAGATTGGCAGCTCTACGAGCTAATGATCCGGGATAATGATGACAACGATGACATTGACCAGCCAGATCTGGATGAAGCAGAGCTGGCCCGTTTTACTTCTCGACTCCATGTGTGTAATTAATATCTGGGTTTTCGATTTGCTACTTTTTGTTTTCATTTCCTCTGTACTGACACCTTGTGAAATTGAATTACTCTAAGAATAAAGCTGAATATACAGCTTTGGTTGATAGTTTTTTTAACAGCCTCCTCAACCAAAGCTGTAACTCTAGCATTGTTCTTACTCTAAATTGCACCACTTTATCGTCCTCTAACCAAGGGAGATTTCCAGATTGTACTTGGCGTAGAAAGATTTCGTTAAATTTCGTTTCATCCCAATTGGTTCGGGGTTGAGCAGTTAGAGTTGGACGAGATGGCTGGCAACTCAATACAGGAGTTGCTGGATAAGGGGCAATGCTCGGAGGAAAGAATAACCAATTCAATCTTCCTCAATGATGGAAAGCTGTCTCTTTCCAGGCATGAGCGAGCGCTTGGAACTGGAATTCGGATGATCAGACCAAGTGGTACACCTATAAGGATTATCAAATCATCGGACCTGATTTTCGATGCATGGCGTGGAGCGCCCATGCTGCTGCAATTCAATTCCCTCAGCAAACGTTTAATAAGATGGATGACTATGAAAAGGGCGAAGATTGGCTTAAGAACTACCAAATCAGGTACACAACCTAATATTTGGTTTCCCTGAAACGAACTCCTGTGTAAGCATATAGGGAAATGGTATACAGATGTCTATTTATCCAGTTTGCAGTACAGCTCTCACATGCCATTATTTTTAAGTGGGTTATTGCTTATGTTTCTTTGCACTGGAAGCTTTGTCCTCGTGTTTTATACCATGACGTGCTAAAAACTATGGAGCAGTTCGAATAAAGGTCGTAGTTTTCTTTGCGCCAGTTAATAGAAACTTTTCTATTCAAAAGCTCTTATGTGGCTGTTCTGAGCTGAGCATTAAATTGAGGAATGACTCAAGACTATCATTTCAGGGGAAATAGCAAAATGTGTTAATTAGCTCAATAATGGATAATTACAAAATGACAGTGGGGAGAGAAAATGGAATCTAGCTTTCTCTTAGTAATTTTTTGAAGAAATTTTTTTTTTTAATTAATTTTTTATAATTTCAAAATTATAAAAATCAAGAATTTCTTCCTCATTCGCTTTTTTTGTCCAAATAATGTTTCAAGATATTAACTGCTTGGGACAATTTTGGAGGGAGTATATTTGTAATTACCATTTGTAGGCACAGGGTGCGCCAAGGTATGGGGTCATGATGGATCGACTTTGGGTCCAACCAGAAATTGAAACCTAGCTAAGTCGGTTTGGGTAAATTGCAAAAACTGATCCAATCCACTATTAAAACCAAATCAACCCAAATTCAAGTAAGTTCTTTTGGGCTGCTCGTTTGGGATTGGGCCAAAATTTGAGTGTTTTTTTAGTGGAAATTACACAAAATCAAAATTTTCAATATTCAACTTCAAATTTCAGATATAAGGTTTTACTTTTCAAAAATCAGATATTTCATCCCAAACCTCAATCAATTTCATCCCAATCGAATTCTCTCGGTCTCCTCTCCTCTCGATCTCTTCTCTACCGTCTTCTCTCATCATTGTGGCTTCTTCTTCTGGCAGTGGGCATGGTGGTGGATTTGGTGTTTGTGTTGGCGGTGGCGTGTACGTCTCCCACTCCTCACTCACTCTCTCTCTCTCTTTACCTGCAAAAGCGGCATCTGGAGGTGAACTAAGTGCCATCGTACGCAGCACCAGATCGTCGCGTGGATTGTCGATTACCGATGTGCCTTCTTCTTCTAGCAGTGAGCGATGGTGGTAGGTCTGGTGTTTGTGTTGGTGGTGGCGATGGCGATGGCGGTGGCGATGAATGTGCCTATGCCTGTGGCGGCGGAGACGTTCATAGATAGTGGTTGTTGTGACCAATTAATTGGTGGTGGCGATGGCTGTGGGTTGGTGGTGATTGCGGTGACTATTGGTAGTAGTCGTGGCGGCGGCGGCGATAGCGATGATGGTAGATTTGGAGATTTTTTTGGTTGGTGGTGTGGTGCAGTGGAGATGGTGGTTGTGGCGATGACAGTAATAGATTTGAGGAGACGATGGTGGTACATGCGGCATTGATGGTTATGCTACTGTTGGCGGAGGTGGTGGCTTTGACGATAATGGATTTGAGGAAACGGTGGTGGTGGTGGTGGTACAGGCGGCATTGGTGGTTGTGCTATTGTTGGCGGATGTGGTGGTCACAATTTTTTTTGTTGATTGTGACCAATAAATTGATTGGTGTATGACTAGTAAAAAATATATAAGTAATGAAAAAGATAAATTGTGACCAATAAATAATGTGACATAAAGAATTGTTAATATGTGACCGATGATTTGATAATTTGTGAGTGTATGATAAGTTGTGACTTATAATGCTTGTGATTTGTGATCGATAAATAAATTGTGATGTATAATTTTTATTTGTGTTCGATGAACAAATTATGACCTATAAAATTTGTGAATTGTAAACTTAAAATAATTTGTGACATATAAAATTTATGATTTATAATCGATGAATAAATTGCTACGTATAAATTTTTGATTTGTGATCAATGAATAAATTGTAACCTAGAAATTTTTTTAATTGTGATCGTAAAATAATTTGTGATATATAAAAATTGTGATTTGTGATCAATTAATAATATGTGGCCAATTATATGAAATTGAAATCTTAATACATTTAATTAATAAAATATATGTTTNTTTTGAGATTTGAAATTTTAAATATAATCTCTTAAATTTGAAATTGTCTTAGTTATGGATATAGGGCAAATTCCCAAATGTCATCCCACATCATCCAATAGTTATACCAACAAAGCAGCCATAAATGAAATTATTACACTGTAATGAAAGCAAACTAACATGGATATCATAAAGTAAAAAATAAGTCATGATCGCAGTACTTTCATTTTCCCATCACGAACAGACTAGAAATAAAAGGAAAGTATTGTTCAGATTGTTGGATATTGGTGCCTAACCAGAGGAACTTACATATAAGTTTCCCAGATAAAGAAGCTGTGCATTTCAGAAAATAAAACATGTAATCCCAATTTAGCTCACTGCCACCGATCAACCTATTTTAATTTAGCTTCCTGCATTTCGAAGCCTCGTAATCCCATAAACCATATATAAGTGCATTGTTCATGGGTTCGTACAGAATTATAAACCTGAATCCTAATTAGTCAAAAGTTCAACTGACATGCAGGTACTCAAAGCTATAAGATAAAATAAAACAAAACATTATCACTCCAAAGACTACCCTAGCTCAGCTGAATTGCCATTAAAAGGACTTATTCAATATTTCAATTAAAGAGAACAAACTAATTAGATCATAAAAGCCATAAGGAATATTTCCTGCCTTCTAAACTAATTAGATATATGAACATCTACCTAAAAAACATAGAAATGCATGAATCAATTATCCTTGTTGGAATGTTCATTTGGTTTCCCTGATTCCGAAAGCTCTACAAAAAAGATTGAATTAATAATAAATTAAATTGAAACAAATATAATTAATGTACTTCATAAAGCAGTTATATTACCTTCATCCAGTTTGTTATAATACTCCACATCCTCCACGTAGAATCTATCCATGCTTGGAGTAGCTTTGAGCCAATTTTGGGTGCAAACCAATACCTCCACCATCCTTGCGGTTAAAGAACTACGAAATGGATCGAGAATTCTTTCTTCCATACTAAAAGCACTTTCTGAAGTAATTGTGGACGGTTGAATTACCAACACATCTTTGGCAAGTTTGGACAAGGTAGTATACCTACGTCCATTAACTCTCCACCAATTAAGGACATCAAACTCTTTATCCTCTATGTCTTCATAAGTGTCAAACAAATATCTTTACACGTCCTTTTTTTTTGTCTCAATTGAACTTTTTGTTGCTTTTTTTTTCTTAAACTTGGAAATACAAGCTGAAGATACACTAGAAGTGGAAATTTCTTTTGTAGAAGAAAACGCACTTGAAGAATCCACATCGTTTGGTACTTAACTGCTTCCAGCACTTACTTTACATCTCACATACCAATCGAAAATAAACATTAGTGTTCTTCAATGTTTGGGTCATGTTATGAGCAACCTCTCCATCCTTATAAATATCACCAAAACAATACTCAACATAATCTAATTTGTATCTTCGATCAAGCGCGGTAGCAATCAACAACATGTGGTTAACATTGTCCACTCTCCCCAATACTTATCAAATTTTCTCTTCACGTTAGTAGCCATTACACCCAAAAGATGATCACCACTTGAACACCAATCTTCCAAATCGGCTACAATTGAGCAAACTAAGTGAAGATAAATTGTAGAGCTAACATGTGATGGAGCACGAAACTTCAAAGTGAAGTCATAAAAAACTTCAAGAATTTTGACAAAAATAGAGGCGTTTTCCCAATCACCTAATGAAGGAGCTCCAACCCTTCTTTTGCCTTGATCGTCCTCCCGAAAATAGTGCTAATAATTTTCATCCTCCACTTCTAACCTTTCAAAAGCCTTTTGAAACTTCAAAGCGGCTTTCAACATCAAATAGGTAGAATTCCATCTATTTGGCATATCCAAAACTCAAGTGATTTGGATTTAATTTTTTCTATAGTCGCACACTCCATCAATTTTTCGTACCTAGTATGAGAAGATTTTACATACTTCACTGCATTGCATATACTAACTATTGAATCATGTGCTTCTTTCAACCCCTCACATACAATCAAGTTAACAATATATGCACAACACCTTATGTGCAAATATTTGCCATCCAAAACACACATATCAATACCCTAACCAATCATCTTTCTCCTAAGATATGAAATGGTGGTTTCATTTGCAGAGGCACTGTCCACCGTGATTGTAAACACCTTCTCGATGCCTCATTCATACAAGCAACTTTCAACAACCTTCCCAATAGTTTCAACCTTGTGATTTTGAATCTCACAAAAATTCAAAATTCTTTTATGAAGAATCCAATCAGAATCAACGTAGTGAGTTGTGAGGGATATATAATTTATATTCTGAATAGAGCTCCAAGTATTAATAGTAAGTGAAACTCTTCGACATTGGGTAGTAAGGATCTTTTTCAACTCCAATTTCCCATTCAAATATAATTGGTAAATATCTCTGACAACGGTCCTACGAGATGGATGATCAAACTTAGGACATGCTACACTACTGAGGTGCCTAAATCCATGTCCTTCAACAAAGCTAAAATGCAGTTTATCCAAATTACCATTTTAGCACATGCAACTCCACATGCTTCCTAGCTAAAGTCAAATGTCACAAGATTGCTCCCACCACCCTCAACTTGTTTCTCAAAACTTAAAAGAGTTTTCGCCCTTTTTTCTTTTACTCTTCCAAGATACTTCTTACATTGACTAACCAAATGAGTTAGCAATTTACTTGTCCTATACTTCTTAGCCCCACAAGTATAATCTTGCCCGCAATAATTGCATGCATGCATGCCTAACATGTTCCACTTTGTATCTCTTGTTATTGTGAAATGATCCCACACATTTGAAGATTTTCTAATATTCTCTTTTTTAAAATGATGGTGGAAGTGGAGGAAGAGTTGTAGCATCTATTTTAATAATGAACCATATTGCTTATTTATTTTAATTCAAGACAATTAGTTTAGTATTTCTTGATTTTTCTTGATTGGTTTTGCATTTTCATTGAACTATTTGATTGTTTGATCACCAATTATATAGCAAGTTGCTTATTGTAGTGTATGAATACTCACAATAAATCTAGAACGCGGTAAAATCAACACATGGGCAATAGGTACTAGGAATAATATCTATGACATGTGCAATTATGTGTGATAAATCATGTGAATCAATACAGTTTTTCATCTAAAATTGAACTAAGAATATGATCAGGTCGTGTTAAACATATGTTTAATATATCTTGGAAAAGAATATTAAATAACAGTGGATTATCAATTGTCTTGAGTGCATAAATTTACTAGATTACGAATTAAGAATTAAATTAAATAGCAATAGGGGGATTCACAATTCCAATACAAACATTTACATATTAAATTAATACTTCATTTGTTTTGTTAGTTTAGGTTTAATATAGATTACATTTAAACCATCTCTTTTGATATCACCACACTTCGAATTTAATAGTAGCTATTGAATTACAAATTAGATCTTATTTCTCGTGGAAACGATACTCTTAACTCACAAATCTTATTACTTGTACAATGATCCCTTGCGCTTGCAAATTTTTTCCGAACAGTGCTATTTGGGATAGATTTTGTTACAGGTAAAAATATGCTGAGGTTCAAGATTGAGCATTCTCCGGGGCCTAATTCTCCGTTGTCGCCTTCGATTCTAGGATAGGATATTGGGCTTATTGGTGAGGTCTCGACGACTCCTAAGCCACCTAAGAAGGTTCCCAAAACTTTCCACAAGGGAATGGAGATATATGTGCTCTTTCAGGATTCTGTTTATTCATTTCAAGTACAAAATAATTGTGTGGAGACACATTTTTGAGTTACTAGATTAGAAAGTTAAAATGGGGAATATCATTTTTTATTCGACAAAATACCTTTAATGTAGCTGAATTGTGCAAAACAATCTAGCCTCTCTGATTCTCCCCAAATGTGAAAATTGAGCATTGAGAAAACCTCATCTTTGATTGGTACATTGCTGTTAACAATCAAACTAGGTCCGTAGGTGATTGAAGTTACAACCCTCTGTTATGCTGCAAATTACCAAAGAGAAAATCATTCTTTAGTTGTATATATAAAGTTGATCATAAGAGTTTCTACCTCGAATTTCAGGTACTAGATGCTCCAGCCCTTCAAGAAGACTTTTGATAAATGCATTTTATACATTTATTCGGGGCCTAAAATATTGATATTTAGTAGGTCTTTTGACAAAATATATCCTAAATTGTTTGTATTTTATGCTATATAAGTAAAATTCAATGGTTGAACGAAGAATTGAAAGAAACAATGAAAAAATCAAGGAAACGTGTGAAATTAAAAGTATGGGGACTAACTTGCAACAATCCGATAGTTGACTTGAACCACAAAACGAAAATATTATGCTCCAGATTTTTAGCATCAACTTGAGACCCATTTGTTGGGTAGTAAACATTCGAATTGGAGAAATATTATTTCTAAATTAATCGTAGCCCTTTGAGTTATTTTTTTAACATGCTTTGAATCACCTCAATTGGATATCGGGACAGAAAGTTATGACCAAAATACCGAAAGTTGTTCAATGGCGAACAAAAGTAAATCGATACACGCGTATGCAATTCATGGCTCACACGCAAGACCCTATTTTCGCCAGCAATTCATCTTGCCTGCATGCTCGGGGAAGAAGGCTGTGTGTGCTTACGAGCTATTTCCGCATATGAATAAATAGTTTCCTTTTTCAATTTAAACTTAACTTGACAAGGAATTTTACGAGATTTTTGACCTAAACTCAATCCCTATATATACTTGGACGTCTCCTGGATAAAATCTCTCATCTTGTACACCATTATACATAAAAGAAGAAGTAAAATGATATTTAATATTATGTATTATTTTGCAGCTTAAATGAATTTATTATTTATTTTATATGGGTTAATTTCACAAAAAAAAAAGAAAAAAGAAAAAAGGTTTTTGAGGGTTTTATTGTCAAATTTGCGATTTAGGTCTTCAAGGTTCAAGCTTCAACTATTTTGGTCTATTAAGTTCCAATTAAAATGAAAAATGTCATTCGGTGATCATTACTGAAACCGAATGATACTTCAGTGACCGTTAGTTCAAGTTTTAAACTTAAGTGACCGTTTTGTGATTTTGACGTAACTTCAGTGACCGTTTGTGAAATTAACTCTTTTAATAAATTAGTTTGACTTTAATTTGATTTTAAATTCTTGGATGTTCATTATCGTTTTTCATGCTTTTCAATTAAGTGGCCACTAATTGAATTGTTTGTAGATTTTTTTGTTCTCGATGGAGACAATAAGATCATTAGCACAAAATAATAAATAATGTAAAGTTCAATAAGAAATAGAGATATATCGTCATGTTTTACATGGTTTCTATAAGTGTTCTAGCATCTTTAATACTTTTGACTTGTTCGCATCTTTTATAGAGATATAAAAGTGTTATATATAGAAATAGATTTAATCGCCATTGAGAGATGTTTTTAATTAAAATAGGAACGTTGACTAACAAAAATGATTTCAAATTGTCATTTTAAATTGTTGACCTAAAAATGGATTAGTAAGGAGGATTCGACATCTTAGCAATATTTCTCACATATTTGAAAACCAAATTTACTTGTTTTCACTTAGTAATAACTTAGAAATTAGTATAAATAAACTCAAATCACTTTTACTATTTAAGGATATTATTAATTTTAACTCGATTAAGCGCGTAGTTCTCGTGAGTTCGACACTCTATTCATTATTTTATTATTTGATGCAATATTGTGCGCTTGCGGGATTTCAAAGGGTTAACTTCTATCTGAACCTAGTGAACTGGTCTTCCCAAAATGTCCTTGCTGTTGGATTGGGAACTTCTGTATATTTATGAAGTGCTCCGTTGATTGCACTTCTGTCAAACACACTTTGGATTGTTTATCATCTGTTAGCTCGATGGGAATAACATTGTGATAACACATGCTTATTGTTAAACATTAAAAACGAATAATCAGCTTAACCTAGACGTCATTTATTCATAGGTGACGAGGTTGTGTGATTTGGGACCTAGTGACGGTGTCTGCTCGGTCCAATGGACGAGAGAGGGGTCATATATACCAATTGCCACAAATTTCGGTGAAGTTCATGTAGTACTCTTCGTCTTCTTTATCAGAACTGAACATGGGTTAAATGGGTCTTCGCATTGCACACCCGGTTCGAATGGACATATCTTGATGGTTTTGTTGTTCAAGTTTGGGATGGGATGGGAATCAATGCAAGAGTCTTAGAACAATGGGAGGACATTAAACATGAACCGGAGTACTAGCATGGTCTTTGCGTATATTTATCCTCTGGAAGCAGAGATCGAAACATACTTCAACACGATCTTCGTGTTCCAAGTGATTTTATTAGCATGCTTGTTGGGCACAAGTCTGAGGTAAGAACCCAAAATGATGATCGGGAAATCGCATCTAGTGGCAATGACAATCAGGGAAATAGATGAATAATTGTGGTGAAAGTAGAGATGATACCAGATTAATCTAATACCATGTTGTTGGAAAAAATAAAAGATTATAGCCACAATATGAAATAATTGATCATAAGAACACAGGAATAAAATAATTTGCAGCGAATGAAATTTTTTTTATAATATGAAGAAAGAAAACAGGGCACAAGTCTGAGGTAAGAACCCAAAATGATGATTGAGAACTCGCATCTAGTGGCAATGACAATCAGGTAAATAGATGAATAATTGTGGTGAAAGATAGAGATAATACAAGATTAATCCAATACCAAGTTGTTGGAGAAAATAAGAGATTATAGTCACAATATGAAATAATTAATCATAAGAACACAATAATAAAATAATTTGCAGCGAATGAAGATTTTATCATAATATGGAGAAAGAAAACAAAGATTTTGTATTTATGATTTGTCTAACTTAATCTAAAATTTAATGAAGAGCTAAATATATATATGGATGAAATAGGAGACATCCAAATCCTTGTCTTGGTGATGTAGTTNTAACTTGTAATGAGGTTAAACCACCTATCTAAATTGTAGAGAATAGCCAAATATATATAAGGAACAATCCAAGCCCTAGAAGTAGAGTTGTAGATGAAATAAAATATCCAAAAGTTTCCAACACAAATTCCAACTCTCAATGTGGCTTCCAAATAGAACTTTAACTAGAATTTGCCAAATAAACTTCGAATAGAATTTCAAATAGAATTTATCTTAACTTGCACTGTAATTAGAATTCTCAATTATCTTCAACAAAGAATTCGGGGCCACACCCAAGTTCCAACAATAATGATTATGAACATTCTTCTTCGGTGCATTATATCAAGTTATTAAGCGGAGAATGCTAAATTCTTTGCATTTTCATGTTTTGGGATTCAGCTATTGGTGTGGAATCAGCACCCCCAGCAACCCATTTTGAAACTGACAGAGCATACAGCTGCTGTGAAGGCCATTGCTTGGTCGCCTCGCCAAAATGGTCTTCTTGCTTCCGGAGGAACTGCTGATCAGTGCATTCGCTTTTGGAACGCAACCAGCGGCAATCAAATAAATAGCGTGAATTTTTCAGGCACCGGTTGAGGATACTGGGCTGTGGTCTTGAGGCAGAACTCAAATTTGATGGAAGGTGCTTTGAATTGTCATGAAAATGTGAATATATACGTACTCAATCTGTGCAGTATTTATATCATTATATGTCAGACGACGACAAACATGAACTAATAAACAAAATATACTCTCTCTGTGTTGAAGACAACAAGAGAGACACAAACCAGAGGAAATTGTTCGTGCATTATGGCCATACGAGGATGGATTTGTAGGTTAAGGTGCCTAAAAATTGTTTTGAACCAAAAATTTGAATATGATGTTAATCAATTTCCTCGCACAACGAGAACAAAACTTCAGACATTTTAAGGTGTAGTCAAAGAATTAGCTGAAATATCTACTTCACCCGAAACATGCACATTGATGGGTTCAACACTCAAGTACATAACCGTATATTTATGGACAAGGACGAGAATAGAAAGTGTACGACTCAGAAATCAATATACGAGGTTGAAATTCTGAGCCCTATTGCAATGGATTCGATGAACCTCTGCAGCAGTTTTTGCCTAACCTTGTAATAAGTCCATTAACCCATGATTCTATCAGAACATTAACTGCTAACGAAAAGGAAAATCAACCAGAATCCGAGTCGGAAAAGCTAGTTTATCTAGAAATAGAACGTGCGAAGATCTTGATTATCTTCAAATTTTTGCCCCATATGACGAGCAATCATGTCATGCAACAGATATGATAACCAATAATTTTAACTCGTCAGGTGCTGACTTAGAGAGTCAATAACGACATTGGCCTAATTAGGAGGCAGAGAGGTTAGGAAATTCAACAGAACAACACATAATGTTACTGGTTGTTATCTACACATTGAATGGAAATATTCTTTTCCTGGAAAATAAAGCTAAAACATGCACAGCTAAGAATGTATCCTTTCTTTCCGGCTTCAATGAACGCAGGCCTATTTGGTGGTACAAGGATCACCAGAGAAATTAGCTGCTTGATCCGCCAGATTGATGATCACCAGAACTACCCACTTATTTTCAGGCCAAAGTGCAATGGAGAGTATCCACGAACCTGCTTTCACTAAAACCGCTTAAGGACCATCCTCAAGAAACATTGACTCTTCAAAATGGTACTTGTATTAAATACTGAATGTAATATTCTGTAGACTAATAATATGAAATTAACTTGTAAGCAAAACAACCTGGTCTAGAGGATGGATCAATACCTCGGCAGATATTCACAGTAAAGACAAGTTGATATTGACAACATGTGCAGCAACCATTAGCTTGCCTTCCCATAAATTCTATCTAACAAATTCAATAAGCTGGCCTCCAAGAAGAAAGTGCATATAAGATACGCCCCTTCCACCCTTGCAACATCCAGAGGCGATCTTCATCTATCACAAAATCCTTGTGGTAGGATGATGTAACCCGGTGTTTTGCCATCCTCATTATCTCTTCATTCAGAGGAAGCTGTTCGAATCCAGCCCTGATATTTCGAACCTGCCACTGCTTGTATGTCTCTGGTCTCTCAATTCTTTCTGCGGCTTCACATGCAATGACATTCATTGCTTCCTGCCCAAATATTGTTTTCTCAAGCAGCATCCTCTCGTGAATTTCACGAGGAATATTAGCCTCAAGCATGTCAAAAAATGATGAATAATGAAACAGAGCCTCACGGAATCTTGTGATAAAGAAGGGAGCATTGTAAGCACCATTCACTATCCCCTGCACAAAAATATCTGGACTAATTTTCCTGATAAGGTTCAGAACAATATTTCTTGGACTGTTTACTACAACAGTTTCATCAAGCAGATTCCTAAACCTGTAAAGGCAATTCACCACCACAACCTCATCTTTGCTAACCATAAGATCCTCAATCTTAATAGTTTCCCACTTCTGTGCTATAGCGTTGAACTCGAATGGAACGTTAAAAGTCTCAGCATAACTAGCCAAGCGCCGTCCTGTCTCTTCAACCCTTTCCGATGGTCGAAACCCTGGACATGGAAAATCAATCCCAGTGATACGAAGCTTGGGGGGACCACCAGACCTAGACGAGAGACGTTGTAGAAAGCAAGGCCATTGAAAACCATAGAGAATACCAAAATCAATAATGTGAAGCCTTGTGGCATTTTCAGCCGCATTCATAATGGTCTTATTTGCAAAGAAGTTAGAGATCTTCCTAAATGGACAGGTAGCAAGATATATATGGTAGGCTTTCAAGATGTCAGCAGCCGATGTAGGCAAATTGATAAGGGCTTTGTAGATCTGAGTCCCGGATCCAGCCATACGTGCCTCAAGACCATCAGCAAACCAGTGGGCAAGCCTCTGCATCCCGTCTCCTGCAGGAGTTGAATGTTGTCGGATCTGCTTCAAAAACTCATTAGCAGACCTTCGGTCATCAGCTGCAACAGCTTGTGCACAAAGGGTCAAAAGGGCTCTCAAATCAACCACATTCCTTCTGCCTCCCGGTTTCTTGCCACGACTTTTCCCACCATTAGACCCCTTAGTTTGATTATTTTGTGGAGCATTTTTAGTTACTTCATGCTGCAATGCTTTCCGAAGTGCAGATTCATTTCTTCCTTCACTGCATAGAAGCACCATATCAAACATTTCTGGACTCGCAGTCGATTCATTATAAACAGCTGTCTGCTTGTTATTCCTCTCCACGTGCATAGTCTCTTGATACGGATTCTTCTTACCCCTTGACAGATCAGCACAGTCCTCATTGTCATCTTTCTTTTCCACCTTAACTACCAAACCAGTAGTCCCTTCCTTCTGCTCTTTCCCCAATAACTCACCATACCTCAAATCAACTGCCAAACTATTGCCACTAGGAAGAAATTTAGCAGCTTCCTCAACCCCTTTCTTAAATTGCATAACCGATTGGCTATCTCTAAATATATTAGGAACTTTAATTGTACTTACGGGAGAATCCGCCGGACCATCAGTGAAGGCACTGGTGCTACTTGATGGGCTAAAAGATGACTGAGTAGTCAATTGTGAAACAACGCCAACAGAAGAATGTTGTTCGTCAAATCCAGTGCAATTAGGATCAGAATTCCAGTCTGGGTATAAGTCAGCATTACCAGCAGCATAATAATTTATAAAATCTCCTGAATAGTTTTCATCGGAGTTTTCAACATTCTGATCCCAATTTGGGACTCGCAGATAATCTGTGGAAGCAGGATACTGCCCCCCAAGAACTTCGTAGAATGATTTCTCTGCAGCTAGAAGAGCTGTCGACTCTTGAAACATGCAAGCTTTCTCTTCCACATCCTCTTCCATAAGGATATGGTTTATGTACTTAAGCACCACATCACTAAAATCATAATCCTCGAGGGTATCAGCATCAGATGATTGGACTAAAGTATTAGATTGCAAATGACTAGAAAATTGGGTAACATCAGCATAATTACCATTTGAGAAACTATTGCTGACTATCGAATTGTTTATCAGATTTGGATCTGGAAACACCGAAACGTCTTGGTTATCATATTTGATACCAGAGGTTGTCCCATTATGACACCTAAAATTCCGATCCATGACCATCTAGTTTGCAGTAGCCTATTCAATATAGAATATACCTAAATACCAAAATCTTATAATTTCGAATCAAGATTCTCTTTCAATCTCCCCTTCAACTTTACCGCCAGCACTACAGAGCTAGACCTTTTCCAAGATGAGAAATTTTGATACATCAAAATTCAAAACAAAGAAACTGAAATCCTGAAACAACCACAGAGCAAAAAATAAAACGAAAAATTGGATCAATTGAGGAAACCTTAAAGCCATAAAAAATAAATCTTAATCCAACAAACAAAGTCATCTTATGCATTCTTTTCAGTACAAATTCGACAAAAACAAAAGATAGATTGATTAAAAACGACAACTTAGGAAAAAAATCAATTTGACCAGAAAGTTAAAACCTTCAAATCTCAAGAATTCCACAAATAAAATGTAAAAAAAGTAATTAATTAACCTCAGATTCCTGCATACAGGAAATCATTGATATCGTACTTGAAACAGTAACTGAGCATAAAAATTACCTGGAAAAGGGAAAAGGGGGAAAAAGAAAGTGATATTGAAGCAGAGTTGAATATGGGTAGTTTTGAGGATGAAAAGGTTGATTTTTTCATCTCTGAGCCTTCGAATGTTTTCTAGATACTCTAATAGCTGTGGCATTAATTGAACTGACTGATTGTCAACTGGTAACTATTAGTCTATTATACTCTAATAACCATGACGAAAAGACAATATTTTCTGGAATTAATACAATGATTTCTCCATTTAACATCTTGTCTTCACATTTTGTCCATTTCCTAAATTCTTGTCACGCCAAGTTTGACGTAAATATAAATGTTCTAATGCCTTTGCGCAAGTCCATACGAGTTATCTCAGGGAGTGTATTCAATTGAGATTTTAATAGACATTTTTTAAATGAGACTTAGTGGATTTCATGAATTTTTTAGAGATTTATATGAAATTAGTGGAAATCTTTTGTAAACTTATAAACTTTCATTTTAAAAGTTTTAGAGACTTTTATAGAATTCAAAAGACTTTTGTAAACTTTCATTTGAGATAGAATTTACGTGAATTAGTTTAATATGGTGAAATTATCACATATGAGGTGATGGTTTTCACAATTGCCTCATATAATAAAAAAATATTTTAAAAAGAATAAAAACTTAACACCTTAATTAAATAAATAATTATTATTATACATATAAAAAATAAATTTAATATTCAATATTATCAATATAATATACCTTTAAACAATAGATAAAAATATATATATTTATATTTAATTATAAATTAGTCTATATAAAATTTTATAATTTA
>CAIGRB010086716.1:66656-91604 GCA_903798255.1 Fraxinus quadrangulata | reverse complement strand
CATGTACGGAGTTAGGATTGTAGAGTTGTGGTGTGAAATTTCTATTCTAAATTTGTAAAGTCGAATTCTTGAAGTAAAAAATTGTAATTGTTAGGGCACACAATTAACATAAAACGTTGGGCATAGATATTAAGGAGCTTAAATATTTAGATGAACTTTTTGAGTATGAGGGCAACTGACTTGACCAAAACTCTCTAAGTACATAAAATTGCCACAAGGTCCTTCACTCTAGTACCAAATTGTCGCTACAAGCACAATGTCCCAATTTAAAAGCACTCTAGTCTGCATTTCATGATAAATCAATTCAACTCAATTATATGTGTGTGTTTATCAGCGGCTAAATATAGGCCATAAATAACAAATGATGGGGAAATCCAAAACAATTTGGGCTTGTTCAATAAACAGTGGATATGGGCTTTGTCCGTAGTTTTAATGGTCTTAATTCCTCTTTTATGGCCCATCATGTCTGTGAGAATTATTTGCCCACATTTACCAATAATTTACGAGGTAATTTTCTAAATTCTCCATGCAAAAAAATTGTACGCAGAAATCTTAGAATTATGTAGTTTGTTCAAACTATAAGTGAGTGAATTTAGTTATGAAATGATTGAGGAAATTAATAATATTCAAGTTTATTTATCTTTTCATATTTGGATTTAAATCCAATCCAAATATCAACAACTAGATTCGAAATTCGATAAAGAATTTTTAATATACAAAATATAAAATACAACGAGAATTATAACTGAAGCAGATTTTGGGTTTTGATTATACCTACATGATACCTGTTGAGTCCGAGCCTTTTGCATCAAGGTTTATCGAAGTGTAATTTGTAAGTTAAAAATATGAAAAGTACAAGGGTAATTATATTGCCACCACGAAAATATTTTGTTACGCCTCTTTTTTTTTTGGTAATATGATACGGTTTCTCATGTTTTTAATCATATTATTAATTTTTTATTGTGATATTTTAACATTGAGTTCTGAAATCTAATGACAAATTAGTTGGGGGGTTTTTATTTTGTGTACATTTCAAGTTTGAAAAACAACAAATTTTTGTAAAAAGGGAAACAAACAATGACCAAGAAAAATAAGTAAAAAAATTATGAATGAAAATATAAGTGTTTGGGAGAGAGGAAGAAAAAAAGAGGTGTACCATTTATGTTTTTGATTGACTAGGCTACATTGGTAATATAGTTCGTAGTATATTTATCAAAAATACTTTTTAATTAGGGTGTATCGACGAGGTGGTGGGACAAACAAAAACTATGGTGGTAATATATTTAATAAAACACATAACTCTACTGACTTCTCTAAACAATGCCTTAAAATCAAAATGTATTATTTAGAAGGTAATAATTTTTATAAGCATAATCATCCGTCGCATGCACCAAAATTAATTTGATGACATATGCTTTTATTTTATTTTATCAATTCACGAATCCAATTAATGTTTCTGTATTGGTTTATGGAATTAAGCAAACACATAGATAGATGGTTTATGCATAATCGTTTTAGTGTTTATTTTACTATGTGTATAATGATTATTTTATTAATGCATGTACTAATCAATTATAATTATTTTATTGTACTATGAATTATATCTCTACCCATATCCTATTTGTCTATCACGTTTGAGTAAATTTTATGTAAATTCAATGATGACACTGTTTATGCATCTATTTGGTTAATCAATGATGAAACCAAATTATCTACGGTAATATTCTAAAAAAATATTATATATTATTCTTGAAAGGAAATAATTTTCATCAATATTCTAGAAGAGTATTGTATATTATTTTTGAAAGGAAATAATCTTAATCAATATTCCAGAAGAATATATTGTAATATTGTTAAAAATGAATATTATGTTCATATATTTTGTTGTTCCTGAAGAAGCAAGATATAATTATTAATATTAGAATATTAATCTTAGATCTGTTTATTACAAATATTTTTATTGTTACTCCTGAAATAGAATAACATTATAATTAATATTTCAGAAAGAATATTATTTGCGCTTCAAGAGTATGTATTTTAGTTTTCAATATTCCAAAAGAATATTGATTTGTTGCTCCTTAAAAAACACAATTCTGTAAATATTATATTCTCATTGAAAATATACTCCTCAAAAGTTAATGTTTTATAAATAATAATTTGTTGTTGTTCCTGAAGTAACACACTATTATTTATGTTTTAGTTATATTTTACTTAATCTCGAAAAACATAATTAAAAATTATGTTTTTACTCTTGAAGAGTAAATTATTTTACAATTTATTATAATAATATTTGATTGCTCATAAAAGATATGAATTATAATTTTCAACAATTCAGAAAAATATTGATATATTGTTCTTGAAGAAACAATAATAAAAGACAATGTGCTCTCGAAGTAGCACATGTTTCCAAAAATATATCATTTTGAATTAATATTTATCGCTAAAAAAATATATAACTCGTGTCATATTGACATTGGTTAGTCTGTCTACTTGATTGATTATCATATGACTATATAATGTTTAATCACATTTTTCGAAATTAAATATTGAATTATATCTTATATTGAACTAGAAATTCAAGTTGATTTTTTGGCATGACCAATTGGACCTTCACTGGATTAATAATGATATGAAATTAAAAATTCAAATGGATATTTAACGAAGAACTAAAAGATTTTTCAATCCAATGAATTCTTATATATTATTTGTTCTTGATCGAAAATTGATCATTAAACATTATTAGCTAAAATAAGGACTAAATTTCATATATTTATGAAAACTAATTAAGGTAATAAATGAGGTCCCATCATCCTTTACGTTTGATCATTTAGATATTATTTGTATCTAATATATTTGATATATATACTAGATGATTGCATGATATTTGTAACCGAAATTTGTGAAATTACCGTTCAAATTTTAAATTATGTGCATAATTTTCAAATTATAGAATCAAGACGATGTATCTTGTCAATGCTAGTGACCATAAATCTTAATATTTTAATACGTGTTAGTTGAAATGTCGATAAATGCAAATGCCTTCAATTAATTTAACTGAGGACAAAGTACTTTCCATTTTTGTTTAGAGAATGCATCATGCCAATATCAAAAGCTGATTTCTTCATCTAATTGTTTTGATAATGCAATATATATGTGAAATTAATCCACCATGAGATAAAAAAAATAAAGAATGCTAGTAATAAATGCGTAGTATGAACCCTTATTCCAAATGAGTGATATTATATAACGTAGTAAAATTAATTGTCAATTTGATTGGACAATTCTCTTGACATTAGGAGAGGTATTAAGAAGTTAGAAATAATGTACAAATACATCATTATTTAAATTCCTGCAAAAAATAATTCGAACCAGAAGTTTGAAATTTATATAGATGTATTTACTGACCAAAGAGATCATCAACATCTCAAGCGCCAATTTTGAATGCTCCAATCCATATTGATAGCATTATATTTGATATATCAATGGCACGCTTGAAGGGGGATGATATTCGATTCTAATATAAAAATCTCAAAATGAAAATAGAGCAATTAATAACGATGGTCTAATTAATGATGCATATACTCTTTATGAGTATTTAGATATAACAAATTATAAAACCCCTGAAGAGGTTCAAGTACTTGATATATTGAAAATTGAGATATCTCAATATGTTAAGTCATTATTTAAAAGAATAAAATCGGGAAAAAAAATTTCGACAACATTTTTGAACATAATGTATTGGATCATATAGTGAGGAATCAAAATAAATGCGTGGAAATATATCGATCAAAGTAATGATTGTAATATGTAATGCACGACTCTCAACATAGGGAATTTCACAAATATTGTGGCGGATAAAATCACGAGTTTATATCATGTTATTTTGATGATGCATGAAATTTGAAATATGTTATAGTCAATTTATCTGTCATGACTATTATTATTATCTTTAAAGAATTTAATATGTGTTAAGCATAATTCAAGTGATATTATCATGTGGGGAGTAAATATGCGTTGTACTATTTTTTCTTGACAAATGTTTTATCCCATTGGATTTTTCTGACAATTTTTTTTTTTTTTTTGTAAGACAACTTTTGTGGGTGTACTTTTTTTTTTCTTTGATCAAATTTTGTTCCATTGGATTTTTTGGGCAAAGTTTTAACGAGGCAACATTTTATTACTCCAATTATTTATACTCCTTTTCATTTGTTAGTATTTTTGTCCCATCGAGATTTTGTTAAATAATGTTCAATAAGATAGTCATCGTGTAAATAACCATTCAATGGGGAGTATTGTAAATATAGTAGTATTTATGAATAATTTTTATACATTTGTAATCATAGTCGTTATAACTGCTATATTCCTTATAGGCTTAAATTTTCCCTATAAATATTGGGGTTTTAGTTCTTAATAAAACATACAAGTTTATTGACTTATCTATTTTTCCCTCTAGTTTATAACAAAAAGATATATATTATTTATTTTATGCAATTACTTTGTCAATTATGATATTTTTCATCTCATTGTAAAATTTTTGACTTCACTATTAATTTTGGGACATAGTGTGAGCAAGCACCCAAATTCGAAGAAAAAATAAATAGAGACCAAAAGCACATGTTTTAATATAGAATGAAATGATAAGTGAGATGCAACGAGATTGAATTGTTCGGATCGAAATGTGTAGATGTCAAAGCTAGAGATCTAAAATGTAGTTTTTCCCATTAAAAAACTGACATTTAAAGGGAAGCTAGATCTGAGGAAAATAAAAGAGCTACAGTTTGCCAGGTTGGTTTGAACTCTTTATCATTTGGATACTTACTTCATTGTTAAACTTCGTGCAAAAGGATTAATATGCATGTGCATATATAATAGTATTAAAATATAAGTTTGGTTTCTTGATTCCAACGTAAAGTAAATGTATTTGTGTAAGAAAAGGGCAATGACAGTCTTATCTACAAATCATATGATGCAAAAACACTCATCATTCATTTCGCAACTTCCAACGTCCTGCCTGCCTGTGTTCGGATTCTATTGAAATCACTGCCAAACTCATCATCCACGTGAATCATTTTCATGTTCTTCTTTTCTTTTCTTTTTTCTAATCTTTTCCATTTTACACTATTTAGTTCTTTTGTCGTATTGTTCGATGAATATTATAAATTTATTTGAATTTCATTAAATAATATGATTGTACGTCGACGTCACATAAATTGATACTTAATATTAGTGAGAATAATTAGTTTTACCTATGAAGTATAGACACGGACACGTGTGTTTGACATGCGATTTTTCAAAAATGTACCAACTTGACATCTCATCAACACATTGATTTAATTTTAAAAAAAAATTCATTTGTGTAGTATAAATTTAGTTTTGTCGAAACCTTTTTAATATATGAGTGCTTATTTGTTATTTAATAATAACTTTTAGTTCAAAATATATAATATTTTAGATAAAAAATGATCAGACAGAGTGTTCGAGGAGTGTCGATATTTGACATGTGCCAAATACGTACACACTACTCTAATTGAAGTGTCTGTGCTACAGAGAGTTTTACTATTGCTCTTATTATTTGCTTAAGATACAACTTTTGATGGAAATTTGTTGGAAATGAAGCTATAAAATGACGCATGTTTAAAGTAATACTATAAAGTCGAGCAAACTTTTTAAATACAGTACAAAAGTTGCATTGTGATATAAATGGATTATATGTGCTTCGAGTATTGAGATTACATCCAATCTCTAGACTCAGTAGTTTATATACTCGTAAAATCGGATGATAATTCTCGTCAGAAAGGGAAGTTTTTATCCTGCCCACTAGAGACCGGAGATAAATTTTACTAATTAAGTTGACATATTTATAAAAACAGTAATGTTATTTAGCATCATTTGTGTCAGCACCAGTCTAAATTATAATCAAATGATATTAAATGATATATTTATTTAAATGTAATGTCACATGAGTTTTTCTTTTCATTTTTTTGCTTGAAGATTTATTTGTTTTTCTTTGGGTGTTTTTTATATGTACTGGAGGGAGAGAAATTTGAATAAATAACGTGACATGATAAGTATACATATAGTGATAATGGGACACAAGCAAATGAAATTAGATTTGCTTTAGAAATAAACCAAAAGAGTCTCAACACTAATTTTTGTTAGAAATTAACCTTTATTCCACAAATCATTTACAAAGGCAGGCCAGTCAATCTACAGTCACAATGAAAGACTAGGCAAGAAATCAGTGTGAGAACGCTAAATGAAACTTAAAACATAAAAACATAATACTTTATTTGTACAATTCATGGTTATATAAATTTTCCTACATAAATTTTTCATCTTCACAATCAGAAACATTCTTCAAGCTCCTACCATCTCAACCGGAGAATCTGTGATTTGCAGAGGTTCGACTTGATGCTTTCCGTGCTTAGGTTGATGCTGCGACCAATATGTGTGGGCAGCTAGGACTCGATTCAACAACTCCTGTGGCACGGGCTCTCCCCTACGCTGCTGAGGGGATATGCTTGCAGTATGAACTAGGGTCTTCCATTTATCCTTTAAACCAACCAAAACCCATATTAGAGATGAAAAGGGGTGATTATTGAGTCACTAATCGAATAATTAAAATACTATCAACCTAATCCATCCCATGTGATTGTTCACTGGTTTCTCATGCAATCATTTAGCTCTCTACCAATATTATAAGCCTAAAGCATGTGGAGTTGTCCTAGGATGATGACATCTTAGCCAAACATAAAAATATTCAGACACTAAAAAGAAAGGCACCAATTATAAAAGACCAAAATGTATCATATAAGACACGAGATCTCGATAAAGATACCAAGTAATAAAAAGTAGATTACTGATATACCTTCAAGTCCACATAAGTTCTATGATCTGCATCCTCAAATGCGCGCATTTTAACATTACGCCACCTGCAAAATTAAAATTTAATCAGAATTTCAAATTCCTTGATTAAGGAACAAATCTTAAATATGTTCACCCCTATACCATAAATATTTATATATCACAAACCTTCCAGTTCCCAGTTTTTCAACTGCTTCAACCAGGGCTTCCACTTCAGCCACAGAGAAGGGTCTCCTAGTCCTACGTTGCGAAAGTTCATTATGTTTACGTTTTGAGTTAAAGGGAACTACTGCAAGTGCCTCCATATTTGTTGGAGGGACTGGAACCAAGGCCTTGGAGTCGGGCAATGCTTCATCTTTTAATGCATCGGTAGGGGCATTTGGGGAGGGTTTTAATTCATGGTTGCTACCAATATCATTGTCCAACTTCATAACTAGACAAGGATCAAGTGAGGCCTTTGAAATGCCCGAATCAAAACTGGCTGGAGACCTGAAAAATAAGTTACATGATTAGGAGGACATTGTCATGTTTTCATAACATATCATATGTGGAATATGTGTTTCTAACTTATCCAAAAATGAGCTTATTGAGAGGAAAATATATTTTTTGTCCCTATTCTTCCATTATTTATATTGTTATATTCAATAATTGAGAAGCAAGCCATGGATTTTTGAAATTAGAATGATTTCATAAAAAAAAAAAAAAGGTTTTTGAATTTTATTTGACGATTAAATATTCCTATGGAAGCTAAGCAAAGCACATCCGTAGGAACAGTAAAATTTCTAAAATAACAAAATTATACATTCCTTTGGCTTGTTAGAATTTGACACCCCACCCCCCCAAAAAAAGGCTAAAAACATTATCATACCTGGATGATTGTAGATCTGCATTACATTGTATTACCAGAGGAAGATCTTTTGGAGTCCTTGGTCCAGAAACATGTGTAGATCTTGGCTCCAATGCAAAACCAAGTGTATCGAGGTTGCTACTTTGAGAAATTCCAGCCTGCCGTAGAGTTCTCTTGTCGTCTCTAACCTTCTTCCCTTGAAGAACTACCCCAACTTGTAGTCCACTTCGAAGAATAGCAGTGACTGCCTCCATCACCATCCTCTGTGGAAAGAACAAGGTTAGAAACCAGCAGACTAAACATTAATAAAGGGATTTGGTTCGCAAATTTCATCATAGAAATGAAATTCAAGAACTAGGGTTATTTCTAAATGCATGTTACTTACAAGTAATGGGTAAAGCCAAGAGAAATGGATCTAAAGATAAGAATGCATGTCTATCAGGAAAAAAAGCTTAAATTTCAGATTTTATACGTTGTATTAAATGAAAACAACAATGAAAGTATGCGAACCTTCAAAGAACCAACGGTTGCAGTTTCAGGAACCTCAATTTGAAGTTCTGGCACCCTGAATGACTTGATGTTAAATTTCACTGGTGAGGGTAAAACGCATATGTTAGGACTTCTTCGAACAAAAAATACAGGTAAAGATGAAAAGTCAAGTATATAAATCCATAATGAAAAAATCTGGTACCCTTAGAGTCCTTTGATTTTTGATGAGCTTTAACTGAAGCTGACACTCCATTTTCTGCAAGGAAATAAGAACAGTTATATTGGAAGACTGCATAACAATAGAACTTCTAATTCCAGACGGGATAAAGGACCTTTATGCAGGATTGTAGCTGAGCTACTCTTATCTCCCGTCATCTCCTTTTCAGGTAAATTAGAGACACTTTCGCTGCTGGCCTCTTGGTCATATGCAACTTCAAAGCTGTGATCATACAATTTCCTTTTCTTAATTGGGGCCCAATGACATCTTTCTCTTTTGCAAATGTTTTTCCTGTATCGGTAAAAGTATTTCATTCCCTCACCTGAGAACAATATTCACGTAGGAGAAATTGGATAATCAGTTACATAATGTAGATAGTTTACGAAAATACAGAAATTCAAACTTATAAGACGGACAATTTTTTTTCTAAAACCACTTACCAGAGTTAAAAAATTCACGATCTTTGAATTTTGGAACTACTTTCCTGTATTTAGATGTCAGCATCTTCCTCGTTCTATGGTGTCCATTGCATGATTGTGGCCTACAGGGCCTTATCTTGGTGCTAGGTTTATTGCACCCAAAAGAATTTTCGTCATCATCTCTAATACCTAACTTTACATCATTCCTATGCTTTTGCAATGGAGCACCATGAATAGGGTCCCTATACAAGGACAACTGTACACTACTGTCTGAGTTAACCAGTACATTAGTATTCACACATTTCTCGATTGGATCTTTTACACCGGATGTGTTAGCCATGGTTAAGTCGCCTACCTGTTCTCTTTCATCCACTAACTGTTCTGGTCCATCGTCCATTTTAGGATCATAAATATCACCAACATCATCCGAGCGTCCCTCTACTTTACAAGGGAAAGTTCCATCTGAACTTCTGTCCTTGCAGATTTCCAACTTCATATCATAATCAACTTTTGTTGGCAAATCGCGACTTGCAAGTGCAGAAGTGTGTTCCAAGAGAGAATCATTTTCTGCTTGTGGAAGTCCCTTGCCATTTGATAAATTATTGCGATCTCGAATAGAAATTTCTGGAACAAACGCACTCTCTACACAACTTCCCTGGTCAAAGTACTTGAATTTCAGAGATTTATCATTTTCAGGTAGCCTCGTCTTATTACCATCTCGGTAAAGGCCAGAATGCACTTTCCCTTCGCCTGCATTACTTGAAGTGGAGCTTTCACTCTCCTGTAGCAACTTGCCAGCTACAGCTGCAAGTAATTCAAATGCAGAAATTGTGCTGTCTTCCACCAATTTCTTTCGTGGGCTTCTCCTCTGGGAAGAAATATAAAGCTGAGATGCTCAGGAACATGCTGAGTACTATGAATAGTACAAAAAAATATAGCTTAAACACAAAAGCACATGCTTACCCTAATTGATCTAGGTGCTCTGGGAATAACCGGGATTCTGTAGCCACTGAATCCATAATCCTGCCTCTTCTTTGACGCCATGACTCAGGCAGCATGCCACGATAAGATCATCAAATACCGTGGTGTAATGTTATGAAATCACCCTCAATCTATAAAATATTCCACAGGCATTTTATCAATTATCAGAAAAATGGGAACATGGAAATTGCAGAGCTTCCCAGAAATAATCAGTAAATCAAGTGGAGTGAAATCTAGAAACCAAAAAGTATGATTGCTTCAGCAGGGCGAAATCTATAAAAACCAATGACTGAAAACAAGAAAGTAAAAGATGATCTAGAAATGGGATCTATAATTGAAATATAGCCTTCCCAGTCTCTAATGCACCAAACTTGAAATGAACCGATTTTTTTTCTTCTCTATTTGAGACCTCCTTATTCATCAAAAAGTAGAAGTTTATCCCAAACAAAAATAGATAACAATTCATCAAAATTATGCCGAGGATAGACAACTGCATTTCAATTGAAGACTAAGAACAGAAGTCATGAACATATAATTAATGGATCATAGATCTTAACAATAAGAAGATTTTAAACTGATACCCTACAAAAATAATCAAATGATTCACCAGAAAATCAAGTCAAAATGGAGCTTAATAGTCCGGATTAATTTACTGCGTGAAATTCTTGCACATGGCAGAACGTTATTTAACAAAACCTTCAATAGAATGGAAACAGGATACGATTGTTAAAAAAAAAAAAGACTTCAAATTCTTCAGATCCAGTAATATGATTATGATCCTGGCTCTCATCAATTGAAATTCAGATCGCTGGAATTTTCATCAAATGTAAGAAATACAAACGTAGGGATTTAAAAGGAAAAATCTAGCGGAAACCAAAAAAATAAACAAAAATTCAAAATCAAAAATTAACTGTTCAGTTTATTCAAAAAAGAACTTTCATTTCGAATTTAACCCAAGCAATCGAATGAAACAAGAGAATTTTAAAGATTCCGATCAGATCTCTGCAGGATCAACTTCAATTTCACCAAAAACCAAAAAGAAAAACTTGCCTGATTTCCATAATTCTACACGCTGATCAAATCAACACTTGAAAAATAATTCTAAAACTTCAAATCCAATCAAGAAAAGGAACAATTAAAATAAATAGATTATTACCTGACGATTGATCGATTTGATGAGAAATATATGCGTATGCTTGTATTTCTTTGCTGCTTCTGTACAGATTCTGAGAATTACGAATTTACGTAACGCAAATGAACAATTCCATGAAAAGAAAAAAATACGATCGAGACGAGTTTTAAAAATAAATGAAAAAAAAAAAAAAGAAAGCTTTTATAGTTATTAAACCTCTGGGTTTGGGAAAACCAACCAAATGTAAAACCGTGCTAAACCCCGATCTGTATTATGTATTGTTTTTATACGGTTGACCAAAGGGGCAAAATTGTCCGGTTAAACGTTGCCAACCTGTGGCCACGGGCCACCCCTTCTTATTCTCTAATCCTACGGCTTTTGTGGGTAGGAATTACGGAGAGGACGTGTGGAGAGGACAGTTGGACCACTTCCTAACTATTCTCAAACTATTTACAACCACCACTACATCTATCTATCTATCTCGTAGATAAAATGTGCCACGTGGCACTGTGTAATATTATGTCGTTTGTTCGATCGATAAAGAAGTTACCTTTTATGTAATGAAATTTCGAAGAGTCGTTCTCGTTCGTGTCAATTTTTTTTATAATTTGATTTTAATTGATAAAGGAAATCGACATTTTACACTTTTACAATATTGTTTTAAGTTAGGGACCCCGCCCGTGCCCCGCCTTAGACGAGACGGGGGCAGCGATTTGCCCTGTTTAATTTTTTTATTATTTTTTTGTAATTTTTTGTAATTTTGTAATTTTTTTCTTTTTCACGGGGCGAGGAACCTGCGACTGGACGTCGCCCCATGCCCTGCCACCTCGTCAGGACGAGGCAATTTGTCATCCCTGGCGGCGCCTACCACGAATTGTAAAAAGAACCCTAAATTTTTCCACATTGAAAGTGCACGTTTCTTGTATGGACCGTGTGGGAATCGTAATTGTTAGCGTTCGTTTTAGGTTTTTGGGGATTGTGCTAGTGGAAGCATTATAATATGAGAGACGCGGGACACACCCATGTGAGTTATATGTATAAATTTTGTCAACCACTCTCGGTACAAGTGACTAATTCGTTATAATATTTATGGATTATTCTCTATGTACATAATAATGTACATAGAGTTGTACATAATAAATAGGTGGCGGCACCCCCCCCCCCCAATATGGGGCTGCCACCTGTTTTTTATGTGCATGATCGTGTACATGATTATGTTGTAGCATTGCTCGATATTTATTTAGTCCAAAATTAAAATTAAAATTTTAATCTAAATTAAATTCAATGATAAATTTTAATAACACATTTAATAAAATCCACAACATTTCATTAACTCATATAAAAAAAAAACATACTGAAAAGTTAATGGTTAGTCCTAAGAATTTAACGATTCACTAATTAATTGACGCGCCATGTCATCAGTAATTAGCATAAGTTAAGCACATCACACTACAATAAGGAATAGAAGATAATTATTTATTATAAAATTGATTACACCAGTTATTTGTATAAGCACCACTTATAAATTACACCACTAATTACCATTAAATATAAATTTTTTGGGACCCACCATTATCTCTTATCATATTAATTAGTATGTCACATCACCTGATACTTAAAACATCAATCCTGATATGTACATTATCTAATTTTCATAAGAGGTACGCGAACTTTAGCCTATATATCAAAATCATTCATTAACTCGACTTATGAACTCGCAATTTTATATTTTATCTATATAAAAATTAACTTTTGTCGATTAAACTAAAGAAACATCCACGTGACAACCAGAATGTCTACGTGATAATAACGTGGTCGACAATTGCAAGTTACACAAATAATAAATGAATTTTACTCAATGTATCAAGAACATGCATAACTTTTACCTTTTGCATTAAAACCTTACTCGAGTTTTACGTAATGTGTCAAAAATCCCTTTGCACTTGGAAAATCTAGCCCAAATAAATGCTAATTTCGATTTTCCATATTTCCTCCTCCGATATTGCTGTGTGTAACATTACATAACATACTAGAAGTTAAATCTAATTCAAGCAATTTGTTAAAAGTGATCGTGGCATTCCATTTGGGAATATATGAGAGTAAAAAATTTGTCTAAACTTTGATGTTATTTTTTACTAAAAAAATAATGTAGTTTAAATTTAGTAGAGGGTGTGGCACGCATTGGGCCAAAGAAATTCTCAAGAAAATAACAACGTGCTAATAATTAAGGAAATTACTCGTACAAGGCCACCAAAAAAAAAGCCTAATCTTATATAAATTGTTGACGGAATTTGAGAGGTTAAGGGTTTGTTCTTTTTATCATTTTCAAGTCATTTTCTGTTTTCGACTTTCTAAAACAGTGAAAATGCGTTCTCTTTTCTATTTTCGAAAACACGTTTTTGAAAACGAGTTATATTTTCAGTTATAATCAAACCAAAATTTTTAAAACGCGTTTTGGATATTTTCAAAACAATTTTTCAAAATGTCAAAAAGAACAAATTTTCAACAATCTCAAAACGGACGTTCAAAACAGAAAAAATCCAAAATGAATTCAAAACTCAAAACACAAAATTGAAATAGAAAGAGAAAAACCCCTAAAATTTTAAGAATATGCAGCAATAGTGATGAATTAGTTGTCAATAACTTAGCACATGTTTGTCTACCATTAATCTAAAATCCTGTTTGTTACAGTAAGATCTCCACCACCAATTCATCCAATATTCTACACACAAACCAATAAAGTTACTTTAAATTTTAATCACACAATCTCCAAAAAATACTATTCAAAATTTCATTCTTCTCCGAATAGTGGAAGACAAACAAACTCTTAATATTACTTCTATTTTTAAAAAGTCAAATTATTTGAATGTAAAATCGTTCAGCGACTGTACAACCTAGGATTGTTAAAAGGGCGGGAAACGAAACCTCAACCATTCACAATTTCCATAATTCATTTTACTAATCAAAATCATAATTACATTTTGCAAAAAACAATCTATGGAACTAGTAAAAGTTAGTGCATGTTCAAGCCATGATTTTTTATTCATCATTATTATTATTTAAAAAAAATTATTTGTTGTTTCACTCATCCTGAGATGTAGAATATGATATTATGAGTGATTCGACGCACTCATCAAACACCTAAAAAATCTGCACATTAATAACGCATTTTATCTAATGGCATCTGACTCCCGAAATTTCTTAGCCCCTATTTGGCCCCAATAAATTAAAATTTATTTTCCGCTATCTTCCTATCAATTACACATTTTTCAATAAAATAATATTGTACGTAAATTTAATTTTTTTTCTTTTTTTTCAACCACACGTTCTTTATAAAAATTACTATTCTCTTCATTAAAAAATTGAAATGATGGAGCCCAAACAAGGGCTTAATCAATATTTGAATTTTATATATATTTCACTTGTTGAATACTTCATTACATAACATACATAATGATCCATCATTATAGATATCGTCATCTACATTAAGAAAGTTGTGTAATTGGGAAGAAGCTTGTACCTTTTGAGATTCTCGTCAATCTTCGACCCCAATCCCCACCATATCGTCAACAATCAATTTTAATCATATATTTCATGTGTGAAACTTTTCAACCACACATTTCATCAATTTTTATCAAAATCTAAAAATCTGATTTTAGTCCCTACCAAACAGGGTATATATCTTGTAACATAAAATTTAAAAATTACTAAATAACCCAATTAAGATAAATATAGGTAATCGATTGCAATCAAGATATATAAATATTTCGAAGTCATTAAAAAACTCCTAAAATGTAGGGATTTAATATAGAAATAATTGGATTATTAAATAACATATTTGGAGGTGTAATTTCAAAATCCTTTTTTATTATTTTGAAATTTCTATTTCCAATCGCTTCATATTACAGATAATGAAAATTCATTTTTAGCAATTTATAGTCTTATGTTCATTTTTATTTCGAAATGCAAGGCAATATATTATAAGACGTTGTGTTGTTATAATATAACTTGTAACATTTTTAAATATACTATTGTTAAGTGTACAGTGCAGCAATTATAGCATGTCTAAAGGAGTAATATTATGTAATTTATGAAAGACGGAATATTGTGAATCACAATTTGTTTTTATGTGAATCTCGAATAACTAGTGATTGCATATATAACATGTTATTAAATCCATCAATCATATTTTGTTACGATTTTGTCAAATTACCAATGTATATGGTAGATTACATACTATATTTTTTTGTCACGTCTTGTGAAATTGTTTTGTGTACTGAAATATGTTACAATTGGTACTTCGACAACTTATATATACTATATTTTGTCGCGTCAATCATGATATTCTAAGACCCTTATCGAGTTTTATATTTGATTCAAAAATACTATAATCTTTGAATGGTAGATAGAAGATACTGGAATTGATACTCAAAATTCGGAGTAAAAGGGCAAATTGAGATGTGAAGACAATAAATTTTTGAGATGTTTTGAAATTTTTTGGTTTATCATAGTTTTGATTTTAAGAAGTCTTTGTTTACTTGGGCCAATTCCAGCAACAAAAAACTGCCTATAAATAAGTCGTAGTTTCATGCGTGACCGAGCATATATGTGCCGCAAAACCAACCAACCTAGCAACCCTTCAAGTTTGAGATAAAGAAGATAACTTTTCAAGTTTAGCACAAAAAAATGGAGTTCATAACTTCGATTGCATGCCAAAAACATCACTAACATTTTCTCCTGAGATGCGACAGCATCTTCCCTTTGTCTTGGTGCAAATGGAACTGCAGCCTCTAACAACCCTCCTCCTCGGCATTCTCTGTAAAATGTATCTCTTGAAAATCCTCCACCATGGTCAACCATGGTGCTCTCAACCATTACATGAACCCCCTTGAACAGCTTGTTACAACATCAAGAGCTGGTCCTTCCATATTGAAGACTGCATTGGAGGTATAGCTAGCCCCAGTTACAGGAATTCTGATGTTGGAGGCAGTACTTTGCTTGTGTTGGTTAGATTTTGCTCTTTGAGGAACAAGCTTTCCATATGAATGAACAATTTTTAGTCAGACCTCACAATAAGCACAATTGAAAAACAATTGACTATAAGCAAAAATTAACAAATGCCAAATCAACTAATTAACAATAGAACAATAGCACAAATGAACTAATGCCAAAATAAGGTAACCTCAATGCAATGGAACCTGAATTTTAACTGTTAACCAAGTAATTACAATACAGAATCAGCAAGTATTTTAGTGTCAAGCACAAAACCGGACATGGAATGAACAACACACAAACCATGAGTAGAACTCCTAAAGTAGAATTCCAAAATAGTATCATCTCCATGTGTAATCGGAAAAGCTTCTAATAGCGGATGAAGATAAATGCTCGAACACTCGTAACTATGGAGGCAAAATTAGAAACTCGCCATATTTAGAGCTTCGTCCTCATACATTTTGATTCTCGAAGCAAACATTAATTACTGAAACTGGAGGCAACTGTATGGTGAAAAAATAAATTATGATCATCAATTGGCAAAATATTTTACAAACTCACTTCAAACTCCAAAAACCAAGCACCGAGGGAATATTCATCTTATCTTGAGTGGAACATTGTGAGACTCCTCTTTTATTCTCCAAAGTGAAAGTTGTGTGAATATTTTAAATTGTTTTGGTAGATTATTGGGATTTCTCTGTTGATATTGCCTATTCTTTTCCCAAGTCCACTATGAACAAACAAGGTCTTTAGTGACAATTGGGAGTTCATGAGACGAAAAAGTCCTTTGGCATTCCCAAGACAGTTTAACGAAGTATATAACAGAAACTGATAGCCGGATTGTATTATGCAAAGTTTTGTTGATTTTGAGATTTTGCGACAAAATGAAAAGTTCAGAGATATTGTTGGAAACCAATAAAGCCTAGGGGTATTTCATCAATTACCCTTTTTTGTTTGAAGTTTTAGGATGTGTAGTTAAAATTGGATTACAACCTCTCCAAATTTGAAAAGAAAAAAAATTGAAATTAAAAAATGAACCCTCGTTTGAAACCCATTTTGGATGAATTTTTTTTTTTTGAATAGTGATTGATGAAAGATTGTGTGGTTGAAAAGTAAGGAAAATTTTTGGGTTTATGTGTAATATTATTTTATTGATATAATGTGTGGTTGAAATGAAGAAAGAAAAAGAATGAGAAATAGAATGAGAAAAAAATGAGTGTCAAACGGGTGCTGAATTGTTAAATTAAAGAATTGTTTATTACCACTTAAAACCCGTATTAAAAACACACTGCATTTTCAGTTTCACACCCTACCGCTGTTATGGCTCTTTCGAAACTCACTTTTTTTACCCATTTCAGCAAAACCCTAACTAAACCCTGCTGTTTTCGACTTCCGGCGCCGCCGTCCATCGCCGTCCCCCTTCGCCTCTTCTCCTTCGCAACCCCAGAAGAGGCGGCTGCCGAACGCCGCAAGCGCAAGCGTCGCCTCCGTATCGAACCCCCACTCTCTTCCCTCCGCCACCATCAACAGCAACAACGACCTTCTCCGCCCTCCGCCGCCCCTCAAAACCCCAATGCCCCCAAACTCCCGGAACCTGTCTCGGCTCTCTCCGGCAACCGCCTTAACCTCCACAATAAGATTCTGACACTCATCCGCGAAAATGATCTCGAAGAGGCTGCACTCTACACGCGCCACTCGATTTACTCTAACTGTCGACCAACTATTTACACGTGCAACGCCGTTATGTCGGCGCAGTTGCGGCAGTCGAAGTACTCCGATCTTCTGTCTCTTAACCGATTCATCACTCAGGCAGGTGTCGCCCCCAACGTCGTGACGCATAACATTCTCCTAACAGCCTACCTCGACTGCCGAAAAACGGACCTTGCTTTGGAACACTACAGGCAGCTCATCAATGATGCACCATTTAACCCCTCCCCCACCACTTACCGCATTCTCATCAAAGGCCTCGTCGACAATCAGAAAGTCGAGAATGCCCTTGAGCTCAAGGACGAAATGGCCACCAAGGGCTTTAAACCGGACCCGACTGTTTATTCATATTTAATGTTGGGTTTAGCTAAGAATTCAAACCCGGATGGGGTATTCCAATTGTACGAGGAATTAAAGGAGAAATTGGAACAAGAAGAAGTTTTGGATGGGGTGATATATGGGAATTTAATGAAAGGGTATTTCTTGAAAGGAATGGAAAAGGAGGCCATGGAGTGTTATGAAAAGGCTACAGATGAAGGTTCAAGTATAAAAATGAGTGCAGTGGCGTATAATTATGTCTTAGAGGCTTTGACCATGAATGGAAAGTTTGATTTGGCTGTGAATTTGTTTGATAGGATGAAAAATGAGCATGATCCGCCGAGGAAATTGACTGTAAATTTGGGGAGTTATAATGTGGTGGTGGATGGGTATTGTGCAGAAAAGAGGTTTGGCAGAGCCATTGAGGTTTTCAATAGTATGGGAGAGAGGAGGTGCAATCCGGATACTCTGTCATACAATGTGCTGATTGATCAGTTGTGTAGTAATGGAATGTTGGATGAGGCAGAGGAGTTGTACAAGGGGATGAGTGATAAGAAAGTGAATCCAGACGAGTATACTTTTGTTGTGTTAATGGACACTTGCTTTAAGGAGAATAGGTCAGATGATGCAGCCGGGTATTTTAGAACTATGGTTGAGTCGAAGCTGAGACCGAATCTGGGGGTTTATAATAGGATGGTTGATGGATTGGTTAAGGTTGGGAAGATCGAGGAGGCTAAGTCAATATTTGACATGATGGTGCCTAAGCTTAGGATGAATGATGATGCATATAAGTTCATCATGAACGCATTATTTGATGTGGGGAGGCATGATGACGTGCTTAAGATTGTGGATAGGATGTTGAGGGAGGATCCAAATGATTTCACTGAGGAACTGGAAGAATTTCTTCAAGAAAGGTTGAGGAAGGATGGGAGGGGAGAGGAGTTGACGAAACTTAAGGAAGATTTAGAAAGGGAGAAGGCTGAGGCTGCAGCTAGGGCTGCTGAAGCAGCAGAAAAAGCTAAGGATAGCTCCCGACGGGCTCTTTCCTCTTTGAAACTGTTCGGGAAGAAGATTTCTGAAAATACGGAGTCTGGAGAAGAGCCACTTGCAACCACATCAGGTGATGCTGAGGCCGTGGCTGCCTCTGTGAATGGAGACGAACTGGCTGGACAACGAGAGAATACCGAGGAAAGCTCTGGAGAGATAAAATTTGCTGATGAGGGCGTGGCTGAAGAATCAGTAGAAGCTAAAAGCAATGCGGAAACTAAGCAGGTTACAGCATAATTGTTGTTTAAATTCAAGGGACGATCATTTATTTACTATGTTAATTTGTTCTCTGAACTTCCTAGTGATGTTTGTGTAGCTTCTGAATCATAAAACAATATACAATTTGAACTGCGTTCTTAATTCTCATTGCAGCACAAACTAATAAAAAACTCTGAATTTTATGTGATTTGATTCTTCTCAAACAAAGGCCATGTGATTGGAGGAGCCTTTGAATTGAATATATGAAATATCGGTTCAAATTAGAATCTAAATTTAATTTCCGAGGCAACAATCCCATGGTTCCAAAAGCAGTTTTCCGTTATTTTTCAATCGAGTAACATTATCTTTGATTCCCACCCTGAAGCAAGGAGTGAGCTTTTCCATACTGTTTCTCATAGTTGCCCAATCCAGAAGGGGAGTATCACTAGTATGTGCACTGACCCAGAGGCATGGAACGAGTGAGAATCTGCAAGGATCATCTTGCAGAGCTAAAATACCACACATTGACTCGAGCTTCATGACGCGTGGAATCTCATTTGAATATGATGGTAATCATCAGCATCACTAGCGTCAGCATGGACCTCAAATAGCATGAAATGTGTAATTCTGACGTGAATCAACAAGAGTCATCTTGCAAGTCTAAATACTACTCATCGCACTGACCTGAATATTAGTATGGAAAGTGTGAAAATCTCTTCTGAATAAGCAAATATCATCTTGTATGCTAAATACTGTTGGGCGATCGAGGAAATGATAAAGAGAAACTCCTGTTTCAAATCCTGTGGCAATCAACAAGGGTCGTCTTGCATGACTAAATACTCGTATACTTTAGGAATGATTGAAAAATTCCTTTCTGAAATTTCTTATGAATCAACAATAATTCATGCGCTTAAGTGAAGAGCACAACACTTATGCGTGGTTATACTGTTTGTGCCATTGCGAAAATGGAACATGTTCAACGACCTCAAGAACCGTAGAGAAGCAGGGTCTGAGTAGGAATGGTTAAGGGCAATTTTATTCGACATAAACAAGGTAACAGAAAACAAATTGCAAAATGCCAATGTAGGAAACTTCGAAAGAAATGACAATAGATCAAAACCTTGATTTCACATACAAAACAATATCATCTTGAAGGCAAGCAGGAAAAGAGCAAGTCATAAGAAAAGAAAACATGGTGCTTATTTGACAATTGATTAAAGCTCAATCTTTGGCAAACAAGGGGAAGATAAGTAGTGTTTATCATGTTAACAAATCATTCTGTTGCGACGTCTCACAAACATAAACACGTGCAATGGATGTTTGGTATACAATATCAGACAAAATTAGACACTAATGAAGACGTTCTTAGCTTCTTACATTTCTTAATATCTAATCCACCATACCAATCATGCTAGCAGTATCTTACCATGCACAAGTGTGTCATGTGGATAGACATAGGACCGCCCAAAATTAATTTTTTCAGGTACAAAGATTTGGCATAGACACACCAGCATCTGAATTTTGTTCTTTCCATATTCTCCCAGTAACTCTAAGCTTCAGCTCCTTCCTGTCCCCACAAGAGAAAAAAAGTGCCACATTTCTTTGGATTATAAGACCATCATGACTGTCCCTGACCTTTCGGTGGCTATCTCGAATGCTCCGAGGTGTACCCTCCCATATGAGTTTTCGGCCATTTGCTCCGACCTCCAAACTGTAGCTATAGTTGCGAGCTTCGACCTCATCACCCATAAAACGGACGAATGCCATATAAACAGGAGCTATACCAAGCTGAAATGCTTCAAAGTGGAGGCAGAAATATTGTCCAAAACAATGGAAAACCTAATGAAACAAACACCAGAAACAAGATCACATAACTAATCAACATTTTATTGAGCTATTATGGAGCAGTATTTATTAGTTGTATTGAAACGCCAAGAACAGCTAGGGCGCCAATGTTAATACATCAAAATTTAAGCATGACAGCACCGCAACATAAATTTTCTATTTATTTTTTATCTTGTGCTGAAGTTCAGATCGTAAAATGGACAAAGGGAAATGCAACCTAAATTTTCTATTTATATTTTATCTTGTTAAGTTCATTAAGTAAGATGTAAAAACAGGAAATGCACTTTAGACGCAATAATGTTGTAGGAGACAATATAGACGGGTGGGCTTTATTATAAGGAGATTCTATTCGATACTAAGCCTTTGTTTGGTCCCCATTTTCTAAAACTCATTTTTCGTCAAACTCATTTTCAACCACATATTTTATGGAACCAACCACTTTTGTTAACATTTCAATATTACATTTCATCAACTTTTATCAAAATTTACTAAAAATCTGATTTTATCTAAAAGTGATACATTGTAAGCCTCTGAAAACACCATATGGTAACATCAGATACACAAAGGAAATAATTTAGACTTCGAGTAACGAAAGCCTTAGCTAGCCACGACTCAATGTGCATATACTATGAATGATAACAACTGGAAGATCATAATATTCATCCAAGAGCACGAAATGAAACTCACTGTTAGCATCCATGTTGCATTTTCTACTTCACGAGGATTTGACTTTACATAGCGGTGATTGAATGTACATCCCGAGTGCATGTCCACTTTGTGATCATCTCTTAAATGAGAAACGAGACAAGGAATGTCACCAGTAACCGAGCACTCAGATCCAGCATATGGACAATTGTATGGTCTAAAATTGCAAACTGCCTCGTGTTTGAGTTTGCTGTAATAGGGAAATATTTCCGGGCATCCCAAAGAACAGTACTTGCAGGGAAGCTCGAGTGACTCAGCTACCTTCTCTAGTGCTAAGCACCTAATATCTCCCAGCTCTTGTCTGCATGTAGGACATCGGTTATGCACCCTTGTCTTGCAGGTGGAACAGAGAGTGTGCCCATTATGACACTACAAAAGATCAAATTATCAATCAACCAATGCTCATCCAACACTTTTAAAATGTCTAAAAGAGTTTATTTTTAAGTAACTTTTAGTTTCAAACATAAATAGATATTTTACTTCTTACATTTAAGTAACAAAAGTTAGTTATTTTGAAAGTAAGTCTTACCTTAGTGTTCAACCAACTAACTTATTTTTGTCACTAAATCAATAAAAAAACAATTATTTGTTTTAAAGCTTATTTACTTATAAGTAAACTTTTAAGCTTAGCCATACATGCTTGTACCATTCTCTATCCCAGGATTTCCTCTAAAGAAATTGAGGGGAGAAGTTTTATAAAACGTCAAACAAGTCATAACAATAGACAAACAAAGTTACTGAAGTAAATGAAAAAAGCGACGATTCTTGGTAACTAGCCGTTACCTACGGGCGGTTGCATGAATGAGATTTCTCCATAATAAACAAATTCAGAAATATTTTTAAATGCAAGATGCATGATAAATTAATTCTATGTTACGCAATACTATAAATGCATGATGGATGGAGGCCAATTTAACAAATCATTTTGACAAGCCTCACTACATTACTTCCAGAGATATATAAAAAACTTGAAGACAATTTAGTTTTCACAGAAATCACACTTGTCTAATTTTCACCCAAAGCCGAAACTATCACAGAAGGTCATTCAGCTGCAAAAGTCCTACAAAAGTTATCTTAAAAACATTACAGGCATCCAAAATTTTTTTAACAAAGCAAACAACAAACTGATTTTTTGATCTGTTCTTTTTATAATTTTTCAACAATAACTACAACAATTTGATATTTATGAACTCCAAGCAATCACTGAGCATTTTAAACAGTGCAGTAGTAAATGTAGAATAATTTTGTCAATATCTCTAGTAATCATTTCATCCCGATCTAATACATAATGCAGCCGATATTCTAACATCAATAGCTAAAAACCCCAACAGTACCAGCATTCAGCCTTATCTATACCTTTTAAGGCATGTTCCATTTGCAGTATCAAAAACGATTGGACATTACAATAGACTAGATTGGAGATTCCTTTTCTTTCCTTAAAACGATCTAACACTATCTAATCCACCTCAACAAAAATGCAATCAGGTTCTTAAAAGGGCATAGATCGAATTTCATTTTTATCCATTAGAGCAATATTTCACATGTTACATTAACAACATCATGCCAGGATTTTCAATGACTTGCAACGAAGATAAGAAAAACATGCCAAAAGATACTCCAATTTTCATCTAATAAAGGTCTAGAACAACTAACAAAGCCCCAATCTATTAAATCCAAATGAATAACAACTCAATACATGAACCAAGTATAAAAAATGTCCCAAATCGACCAAAATCTAACCATGAACTCATAATACTATAAAACCTTCAACTCCATTCCCCCATCCCCACTCCACAATTGCAACACAAATCTACGCATATTTTTCATCAAACGCATAACTATCTACCAGAAATTTAAGAAGTCCAAAAATCAAAAGAAAATCAAAAGGGGAGAGAGAAAGAGAGAGAATACCTGATGGATTGGAGGGTACATAGAATTGGTGCAAACCGGGCATTCGAGCAATTCATGGACGCTCGTGGGACCGATCCCAGAGAGAAGTATATTGTGAGGCTTTGAAAAGTTTTTAAGAGGATGATGAGAAGAGTCTTCGTCTTCAATTCCATCTGATGAAGATACACACTCCACGCTATCCATTTCAATTGTTGCCATTTCGGAACAATCACAAATTCCCACTTTCAGAAATCTCAGATGCCAAATTCCAAAAATTCAATCTTTAGCAGAAATTTCAGATGCCCAATTAGAGGAATCCACTCTTCTGCAGAAATCTCAGATTCCCAATTCCAAAATCCAATCTTTTGCAGAAATCTCGGTTGCCCACTTTCAAAAGCCCTATCTAATGCAATACCCACTTGGAAAAAAATTGATAGTTTACCAAATTTTATTATGCATAAAAATGCGACGCGAACTTGGTAAAATTTTGATATTTCAAAAAATTCGCAATAAATCACATCCAAACATTTAATCTTCTACAAAATTATCGTATGCCCACTTCGTCTATTCCACAAATCATATGCCTAATTCCAAACATTTAATTTTTATGCAATTCATATATTTCTGCTTTTTTCCTTCGTATAATTTGGTTTCTTCTTGTAGAAAAGATTCATTTTAGGCAAGAAGAAACCAAAAGAACTTGAACAAGAAATGAAGAAAGAAAGCAGAAAAGGAGAAAGAGATACAACCACGGTTCGATTCAAAAGAATCAAACAGCGTATTTTCACGAAAAGAGGTTCTTTTATTATTCTTCTCTCTCTGGTTCATGTGAGGAGAGAGAGAAACAAGGATCTCCGCTGATTTTGAAAATAATTGAAATACAAATAGTAATCCAACGGTCATAAATTATAAGTTAGTTGAGAAGGTGTCTTAGCTGTCATTGTCAGTGACTTCACTTCAATGTTAATTATTCTGAGTAATCAATGAAATGGAGTAGGTAAACTAGCTAATAATTGGTTGAGCTTAAAAAGTTTATTGAGAAATTTGCAGCTGAGGTTCCAAAATTTTCAAATATATATAGTCAGTTCCAAACTTTCTTATCTTATTATCTGCATTTCATACATTTTTAATAAATGTGCGTAGAAAGAATTTTTGAACGATTTCCATCTAAAAAATCGTTAATTGACGTTGATTGAGAGTATGGGTGCCACCATCCATTGAGAGTCTCTTTAAATTTAAAGAGTGATTTTTTATGCACTCCCACACACTGTTTATTTTATTTTTTCCAACTACTATA